>OZ026627.1:50044203-50330059 GCA_964020975.1 Hermodice carunculata
TAAACAGGCCAACGGGAATTTTATATGATATCATATTTTGGTTACAATTTGTGAAATGCTTGTAAGCACTAAAATGTGTGGAATTTTGAGCTAGCGTTTCCAATTGGCGGTCCGTCAGGTAGCGAACAACAGACCTGGAGCGATGTTGTCTTTTGCGTTTTTTGATCTTTTTTTCTGGACATACAAGCGAAAGTGTTTTATCTTTTTTATACCCGAACCAAATATAAAATTTGTTAAACAGATATTTTGTAGCTATGTGGTCCGCACCATATGTTTTATAAAATGAATCAAAGATCTCGGATATATTATTTTTATTTAACCTAGCATCTAATGTGGAAATCAACCAACTATCCGCGGATAAAAATACTGCCGCGTGTAACACCTCGAGCAGAGGTATCTCGTTCGCCACCTGTCGAGGCTGGTCGTAATAGCCTAGATGGTAAATAACGGAGATTAAGGTTCCCGTGGTGAACGTTTCAAATGGTAAGGCCCCAGGGAGTGGGGGAACCTGCACCTCAAAAACACGGTCAGCAACACGCGGCAAGCTGCTGGCAATGTTTTGGAAGTAGCCACTCACCTTGCATAAATTATGCAAGCGTGCCTCGGAAATATACAACTTTCTTATGTCATTGATGCTTTCCATAGTGAACGGGAAAAATTCAAACCATTAATGAATAGCACACTGGGGCCCGTGTTTATGGTTACCACAATAATTAACTTATGAATAGTAGAGTAAACTATATCGCATTTACCTATACTTGATCATTTAAATTTGAGGTACACAAACCCGTTGTTCTGTTATCACGGAGGGATTAAAGGCCAACACAATTAAGTGCAGCCCAACCGCCTTGTACCTGCCGGAACACGACGTGCAGGTTTTACCGTATCCCCGACAGCAGAACAACGAGCAATTTAACACAAGCATAATTAAAATGTTTCTTAACGTTATAATAATAATAATACTTTATTAAAACCCCCGAAAACGAGGAAAAATATACGTACATCAAAATACGTTTACCATATACATCAAGATCAAACATGTAATACACGCACCAAAATAATCAAACTACAGTACGACGGAACTCAAAAGAGGTTAAATTTGGTGTCTCCTCTGGTCAGGACCCGGTAAATACCAAGGAGGCCCTCACCAGCGGAGACACACACCCACAGGACGAAGGCAGGGTCATGTGTCCTCGTGGTGGGGCAGGCATCACCAGGACGGACACCCGCGCCACCACTCGGAGATCCGACCAAGCAGGATAACTAAGTAAAACTAAACACAAAGTGTTGAAATAAAAGCTACGGTCGAAAGTAAAGCCGAAAGATAACAGATTATGCACGACAAGGTTAAAAGGAGTTCACAAGCAGCGTTGCGATACGGTGTTCCCTGCTATTACGAATATTAAATTGAGAACTGTTAATTAAATATTTGAGAGAGTCAGACACGCCATAAGGTACACTTGACAAAGTAGAAGGATTCGTAAAATCATTGGTAATAATACACCAAGGTGATTGGCCACATGAGACTATCCTGCCTACGAGAGTACTTACATTGAAAGAACCGTCAACAATATACTTGCCCAGTAAATGGGAACAAAGAGATCTATAAGGTGAAGCACATTTAAAGACTCTGCTAAGTAATGAAAAAGTGTCCCTCAAGATAATGTCAGCAATCGGGGTAACATTTAAGGCTCTCAATAAATCAGAGTGGTGACAACGTTTACCAAACCCTAGAACAGATTTGAGTATATTACCCTGTAAAGAGTCAAGCGACTGTATCTGCCTTTTTGTTAAACATATACATTCCAAGCCATAAGTAAGACAACGTAGACCAGTAGTCTTCCAAAGATAAGTTTTAGAATATGTGTCCAGTCCCGGGTAAGTAAACCCAGAGCTACTTAGTCCATACATACAACGTCTGGTCGCGGAAATGCGGTCCGAAACATGCAGTTTATAACTATTGTCCCGCGAATACGTTACACCGAGAATGTTAATAAAGTCCTCCTGTAAAATAGTTCCACCATCCAGTTTCCAACAAGGGCTATCAGCAAACAATGATCCATGTGATGACATACATTTGGTCTTAGTAATTCCAAAAGAAAATCGCCACTTTTTAGCATACCTGTCACATCCCGGGTGTCACATACATTAATCAGAGATTGCAACCCAGTTACACTTGATGAAAACACGGTAATATCGTCTGCATAAGCACATGTATTATATTTCGTGTCACCAATCCTAACACCCTGTTCAACAGAATCAAGGTTTAACAAGAGATCATTAATAAAAATGTTGAAAAGCTTTGGCGAAATTATACTACCCTGACGCGTACCTCTAGTAACAGGAAACACAGTGCTTACGTCACCATTCCATTTGACTTTGGCTTTAAGTGATGAGTACCACCCAAATAGGAACATCCAATGAGACAAAGGCAATGCATGTAACAATTTATAAAATAGTCCGTGGTGCCAGATGGTATCAAAACATTTGACAGCGTCAAGAGAACACATAAATAAGGGAGATTTGGCTTTGTGAAAGTAATTAACTACATCATGTAAAAAAGCACAAGCCATAGACGTGTCTCTGTGTTCCCTGAACCCGAACTGAGTCGGGGCAGCGCCATCAGTAGGCGAAAGGTAACATTCAAGTAGCTTGGAGTGAACTGAACTCACTGTGATAGGTCTGTAGTTCTGAGCGTCGTTAGGATTTAATGTAGGCTTTTTCAGGATGGGAACAATAATACCAACCTGAAAAACGCGCGGAACAACACTCCAGCGTAGAATAAAAGTGTATAAACTAGACAAGGTGGAACATAAAATGTCTGAGTTACCATATTTTAGGTGCTCCGGAAATATACCGTCAACACCAGCTGCAGTGTTACCTTTTAGTGACAAAATGAACTTATTCACTGCTTTAGGGGATACAGCAACATCATCAAAGGTATCCTTCATATGCTTTTCAAATATAGCATCCACCTGACACTTAATAGCATTATGTTCCTCAGATAGATCACCGGGGTCTTGCATTATACCTTTAAAATGATCGGCAAACTGGTTAACATTAAGTGTGGAATCAATTTTGTTCCTCTTGCTCTTCTTAATAAAATTCCAAAAAGACGACATCTTACGATTTCTATACAGGCTGTTAAGGCGTTGAAAATCCCTGTTGACATGACCTTGCATATATTGCCTACTGTAACGGCGGAACATCTTTTTAATGTGTTTGTACCCTTCATACACCGCACCAGCTCTAGGTTTATCATTAGTAACCCATAGATAATACCAGAACCTTTTCTTATCTCTCAAATAACTTAAATGCGGACACCAGTAATGTTTCGGTTTATAACGTTTTTTAGGAAGACAACCGGCTTCTGCGCATGCCTCAAGCATAGCGGCATTAATGTCCCCCAGTCTCTGCTCCACAATCCTCAGTGCGTCTTCTCGGTTACTTACACTAATATCCTCCATAATACCCATAGAACCCAACTTATTGACCAGTAGTTGCCTATATAAGTCATTACGCTCACTGTTCTTCCAGTTAGGAGGGAGAAAACTTACCACTGGATTAAAGCTTTTCATATGAGAGTTTGAACATGATTGCCCAGACAATTGTACTTGAATGTGCAAACACAAGGGGAGGTGGTCACTTAAATTACCATCATCCAAAGAGACGATTTTACATGATTTGATGTGATCCATATCTCGGGCCAATGCAAGAATGTGATCCACCCAAGTGAAAGTCTGTTTACCATGGCAAAAATATGTGTACTTGACCTCTTGGGAATGTTGCATATCAACTGGGACCATGTCGTTATACTCTACAAAATCATATAAAAGCCGGCTAAGGACAGTATACCCTTTGTTTCTATACCAGTTTTTGCACAATTTATCTGATGTAGGTAACTGTGCATTGAAATCACCCAAGAATTTCACAGGTGCAACTGGAGCATATTGATCAACAAGAGATTGTAAGATAGTAAGAACTTCCACATATTCATTGCTGCTTCCGGTTCTATAAAAAGGCATATAAACACTACTAAAAACATGAATAATATTACCAGTGGCATCGGAGAGAGCCATAGATACCACACGATCACTTTGCGTTTCAATTTCATGGCATGACAGATCACCAGCAACTTTACTTTTGAATATAAGTGCAACCCCGCCATAAGGGCGACCGGAGTAATCCGGCTCAGCGTCAACCATACCACTTTTCGCGAAAACCTTAAATTTAAAATCAGTAAACGTAGGTCTGTCATGGATAGCCCTTTCAATAAGACTGAGTTCGTGTGGTCTCAGCCATGTCTCGTTTAATGATAGCACATCACAGTGCTCCAATCTGTCAAGAATGTAATCGATATTATGTTTAAGACCCTTGCAGTTATAATGTTCACAGATCAGATTGATGGTCTTGACATTGGTGGCTCCCGTATTGTCATGTGATGTGATACTAGAATTGTCAGTTTTTTCGTTATTGGCTGGTCTATCGTGACCACACCCACTCCCGGGGGGTGGGCCACTCTTGCGCCGGCACCTGACTTTGCCCTCCCGGGGGGACGAACCCTGCTGGCTGCTGCGCAAAAGCCGCCCAACCGGGGGTGCACTGTGGTGCTGGGTGCCAGGGTTGGTAAGCAAGGTTGGAAGCTCCGGACGCCCAGGGGTTAACTTGCTTGACGCTTTGTTCTCCGGCACTGGATACAGTGCGCCTGGCTTGTGACCCGAGCTGACCCGATGCCTGGCTGGTATAATAGACACTAAACAATCAAAACACACGACCACCCCTAATACCTTGTAAAGTCAGTAATAACATTGTCATTATATTATAGTCACATGACCACTTTCCTTGTAAAGTCATTATATTATAAGTCAAGCCTCCCAATGTTTTCATCTTGGCTATTTGGTGTCGAAAGTTAAAATAGACCACTGGCTTCGCCAAACGCAGCACTTCCCCTGGCACTCTCTGTACCAGGGTCCGGATGTTCAGTTTCCAGAAGAACGGTGGGCGTCATGAATTTTTCAAAAAATAATTTGGGTCACCCTGCTGTGGGGGGGGGGGGGGGGGCAAGTAGATTGGGTGTTTGCCCAGATTGTGCAGTACCACACAAATTGCACCTCTATTGTCAGGATCGATAACTCCGGCTAACACGTGCAGTCCGTACACAACACTCAATCCGGAACGCGCAGCAATGCGACCGTAACAAGTTTCTGGAAATTTGACGATTGCTATACCAGTTTGAACTTTGCCAATATTGTAAGGGTTTATATAAACTTCAGACAAGGAATACAAATCGAAACCTGCAGCGCCTGGACTACCCCGGGTTGGGATCCAGGCGTCCTTATGGTTTTTTTTAATGCATACGAATTCTTCGTGGTTGTTCGTGCTGTTTGCTGCAGGCGGCGTTGGCGGACATTCTCCCTCCTCTTCCTCCTCTTCTGAGTCTGAAGCAAATAGTTTTATATGTTCCACTTCATCCATTGTTAATAGCGGCGAAGCCCTGCAAGATTAAGATGAAGCTGGAATCTGTGCAATGTCGACGCCATCTGGCTGTAAAAAAAATCAGGACTGACGACATCTAAATCTACGTTAAATTCGTCTTCCACAATTTGGTTTACTATTAAATCGTTCTCGTGTCTTTCATCTGTAAAATAGTTTATTATTCTTTCTAAACTTTCTCCCACACTTTTTCTCCAGACATAAAATACACAATATTGTCCACAAACTGTCGATTTCAAACTTTGCAGTTGGGTTGCGTTATAACGATAATCGAATCTTAGCAGTTTTAAGAACCTGGGGAGAATGGGGGGGGGGAGACCATAACTGTCAAAGTATTCATTTTAGCCTTCAGGGGTCAAGTACAGGGCGACCCAATGACTGCCTGCAAAGCGCGCGGGGTCGATATTGGCAACGTAACATACGGGTTTAAATTTTGGCCTCGACAAAGGAATTTGATCAGAAGGAAATACACCTTTAAATATATTTTGTGTGGTTTTGTGACCAGCGAGTATCCGCGTAATTGCCACATTATTCATTGTAGTAAACTGTACCGTCAGAATCTATAGACAGAATGCTGTCATACTCGAAATAGCAAACCACGGTAATGCTAGATGTAGAGGAGTGATCCAGTTTAATTTCGAGACTTAGCTTTCCTTCATGCACCAACTGGAAGTGACAGTCATTGCTCAAGTCTGGCGTTAAGTCGAAGCCATAAATTGCATAGCCGTTTGGAAAATCTTTCTCAGGACAAATGTCCAGATCGTTATCTCGAAAGAGCTTATTTGAAGCCATCAGCATGGAAAAATAGGCCTGAAGATAGTGCTTTTTGCTATAGTTCATTTCTAAGCTATCGTACGGCAAAGCTTGTCCGTTAACACGCAGTGTCATCTGTGAAACGTTAAAATGCGCAAAATTAAATGGGGATGATTGATAACTACCGTGGAAGCCTTCTGACTTTACCAAACCGATAATCACTTTGCGAGGTAGAACACCCTCTAAAAGGTTATTTTCAGAAATGTCTTGTCGACCAGCTCCTTTTGTGAAAAATTTCATTTCAATTCGTCTCATTGGATATTTAAATCGTCCTTTTTGGAGAGCTAATTGATGTGCTTCCAAGACGCTAGCACTAATTTTTTCTCGCCTGACATACAAAATCGCAGATTCGATGGCTATTACATACTTTTTGGAAGCAGATTTTGCCATTAGTGAGAAAGAAGGATCGGCCCTGTGCAGCCTAATTCTGATCGTCGAATTACCAGGGAGCAATTTGCCTTGAGAGAAAAGCTCTGAATGTATGCGCCCAAACATTTCAAACATTCGGCTGAATTTGGAAGTTTCGTAGCGCCATCTGGCTCCCATGTTGTGCGTTTCCTTGTTTACATTTGCAACAGGCTTGTCGAAATCGCTGAAGTTGTTGTCCATTGCCATTGTATCCTTACTGAAAAGCCCCATTTTTAATTGGTTTCTCTTCGAGTCGGCTCCATGGGATAGGAGACACTCAAAAAATGCTTTATAAGGATAGAGGTTATCACTTTGGTTAATCATTTTATTATTAAGGAATATCTCCACATTTTTATACCTGCTCGCGTGAAAATAATTGATCGGAAACACAACTGCATCGTCATTAAATGCTTTAGCTCCAGATACTTCAATTTCTCCAGGGATGGGGCTTCCGTCTTGAGCTAAAATACGTGATTTGGTATACAGAAAAATGTGAGCTGGGTCGACGTAGTGTTCGCTGTCGACTGTTATTCTAAATTCAATGGGACCACCCCGGTCTAAAGTTGTGACGGGGTAATACTTCGAGAAAAAAACACTTTCGATGCTAGTTTGAGTGGGTGGGACATTGAATAACTCCAGTTCTGACTTTAGACAGTCGCAGGAGCGTTCGTGTAACAGGGACATGTTGTTACCTTTCTTAAACGAATATGTCGTGCGATTTAAGTGTTTGTTTTTTTCGTCTTTTGATGGGAATTCCTTGGGTTGGCTCCGCTGCAATTCTCTCGCGTTTGTGCTATTTTGGCTGGCTTGAGCGATAGACCTGAGCGTTATCTCGAGGATCACTATCGTCTACTATCTCAGAAACTTTCCGATGCATGGCAATCAGCCTTTCTTTGCCTCTGTCTCGTATGGACTCGCCTACGTTTTTGTTTGACAGCACGTCGCCGACCACTTGAACACCCGTTTTTAGCAGTTCCTTGCCAGCAGTTTTTAGAAAAGGTAATGCTTTTTTGGCTAACCCCCCGAAGAAGTTACCTAAGCCGTATCCGGATTGCGTTAAGTCTCCAGAGAAATACGGAAGTTTGCCGCCTGCTTGATTTGCATAATGACAGCAGTATGACCTCGAATCACACTTGTATGGAACTTTCATTTCATTAGTTCAAAAAGATATCTTTCTTTTTCCGTCTGAAATGGAGCTTCACAATAACTTTTCCGTATAGGAAAGGCACTAGTTCACCCTGGTCGTCGCACAAAGCAATCTCAATGGAGTTGATGGTCGAGCCGCTCGTTTCTGTGTAGTGAGGGTTTTGAAATACTTCATGCATATTGTCCCCGAGCCACCCCCTCACATTGAGAACCGCAAGCAAAGGAACATAAGAGTCGCCTACCAAAGTTTCTTTGAATAAGTCTGAATAAACATAAATCTGGTGCAGATTTGCGTTTAAATCGCTCGCTCTGTTACTTCTGAAAACATAGTCGTTAGCAGAAACCTGCGTCCCCGCCTTGTATCTGAAAACCTTTCTATCGAAACCCATTAGTTGTGCTAAATGGGAATGCACAGTTAACGTCTCTCCATGTCGCAGAGTAATTTTCATGATTCCTACTGACTCGAGGAATTTTACACGTCCGTAAAAAGGGGCAGTAGTAATTGCTTTAAATCTAGAGTTCATTTCATCTGCTAAGCTTTTGGGCGTGTAGAAGCCTTTTGCAATGCTCACGGCTACTTTATAGCTTCGTCTTAGACCGTGACCACATTTCACCTCAAAACGTGTCAGCGGTCCCTTTATATTATACCAGCTGTGCGGATAAAATATTTCACTCAAGGCACACTCCCATTGACCACCCGTTAGTTGAACGGGTCGCGGCATGGGGGTATGATAATGACTAATCTTGTTCTTTTCACATTCGCCCGTTGTTTTTACATTACTTGGTAATACCATGTAGAAATTTGAAGTATGCTCCATTATCTGTAACTTATCCAACTAGCTACTTGATTACGACGACTCTTACGTGCAGGTGCTTTGATCCAGGCACGGGGGACACCAATTTCTAGTAAAATCTGCAAGAAGCTTTCGATACCTGGCGGTATATCGCTCTCGCTTGTCACCACAGCATCGTTTCTGATATATTTTAACAGGTCAATCAAGTTTGATCCGACAATGGTTGTACCGTTAATGACAACTTGAAGCTTTTCGTCCCATGAAATATTAGCGGGATGTTCTAATATAGTTTCTAAAATACTATTGACTGCAGGCTGATCAATGTCTTTGAACAATGCTCTTATAGACGATATATCGCTCTTTTTACTAACGCTGGGTTTACTTTTTAAAAGATTGGAAGTATCTAAGGTCACTGGGTATGGCTTTTTTCTCTTTTCCGAATAAAATTTCTTTTGTTGGGCATATAATTTCATTTTAGTGTCGACAGGCAATCGCGTATCGTGTAAGATGTCGGTTGGTGATTTTTCTTCTGCGTGTTTGCTTTTTGCTTGTGCCACAAAGTCTTTGAAATTTAGTTGTTTAAAGACAGCTAATGGTATAATGATAGACTCCTTGAAATCGACCATTACGGTTCTTATTTAGTTCAGCAGGGTCGATAAAGCCGCTCCTATGACAGGAATCAAAGCCCCCCAAAATCCGCCAGACTGTTTTTTAAGAATTTGTTTCTTTACAGCTAAGCACGTTTTGTTGTCGGCTAAGCTTCTCAAAACAGTTCTGTACCTTTTACATTGTTTGTGAACACATTTGGTTATGGGAACGTTGCCGTGAAGAAGATTCAATATGATTTCACACACAGCCTTAATTTCAGAGGTGTCTGCAATGTCTACAAGAGCATTCCTGCGCTTTTTATTGTTTTTGTTGCGAACAAGTAAACCCAAAAAATCTTTCCTCTTTAAAACAGACTTGCCTGTCATCATGCCTGTTTCGTCTACCCGATTTCTCCGACCCATCACAGCGGGTTTGTTACGATTATGAAAGATAGAAACACCTCTGGTAGTTATTAAAGATGTCAGTTCTTAACCTAGCCTGAGGAGGAGTGTCTTGCTTTCCGTCGATTAAGATATAACGATGTGTGCGCAAAACGCTAGTTAAGAGAGTGGCTAACGCTTTTTTTCTGACGGGATCTAGGCGCGACGCTATTATGTAAGTGATACTGTTATCCAACGGATTTTGGAAGAGTATCATATAATGACAAGACCTTTGGCATGTGCGTCTTTCTTTACCTTCGTGAAACAGGTTTTGAAGAATCAGACACACACTCAGGTTTTCGTGGTGCCCTCTCTTGGTAAAAATGTCGCCTATTATATCCTCAGTAGAGGCTTGCCTTTGGAGATCATCGAATAAAAACAAGCCCGCATGATTTGGCAGGATATATTCATCTATATCATCGGGTAGCCCTTGCACAAATTTTATATTTGTATTTGGCAACGTCCCAACCAGTTGTTGAGATAGCGTTTCTGTTGATCCGCTAAACACCACGATATAATCATAATTACAGCTTATCAATCTTTCGGACTGTTTTAATAGATTTAAAACAAAAGTGCTCTTACCACATTGCGAAGGCCCTGCTACAATCATATTAAAGGGATGTTGTAAACGCGCATCAAACGAGGTCACGGGATGCTCCATCATATCTTGACTAGTCATTGATAATTACTTTAGTTAGTTCTGGTTCATAAAACGTGCCTTTGATGATCTCTTGATTTCTATCTTTTAAAATGTTCGTAGGAGGATTTGTAAATAACCGATGACGAAAATCTCTTTACTCCAGGATTGAACGTAGCCTTTTTCAAATATGTTTTTCTTTTTTTGAATTCTGACGGTATCGGTAATGTCAAATTTGAATGCCTTCTGGGCTTCGTGTAAGTATGTCTCATACAGTCTTTCCCAAATCAGTTTTTCATTAGATTTGTTGACACTTTGTGGCGAACAGCCTAAGATACGGTGCTTTCTCGTGTTATACCTGAATACTAAAAGTGGAAGGACGTCCACATACCTAAGTGTATTATTGGCTGTGAAATATTTCCACATGCTTTCTTTCAAAGTGCGATGCCATCTTTCAACTATTTGTTGCTTGACATCCTGATAAGTGACAAAATGTACAATCCTGTGTTTCTTACAGAAATTTTGGAAATCGGTTGACAAAAATTCAGTGCCTGAATCTGAAGAAATCTTAATTGGTTTACGCTTACTGTATTTGAATATTTGTTCAAATGCTTTAACAACAGCTTTTCCTGTCTTGCTTTTTATAGGAACGGCAAAAGCAAACCTTGAAAATGTATCAATTGCGGTCAGCAAATACTTCACTCCGCTATTTTCCTTTGAAATTTGATCCAAAACTACCAAGTCGGTCTGCCACTGATAATCAATACCCCTAGAAAGCACCTTTCGTCTAGGAAAGCGTTTAACAATTCGTCGATGTAACGTGTAAGGGTTTTGCTTATAAAGCCAATCTTGAACGTCGTGAAATGTGGCCCTTTTTCTTATTTTTTTTTACGTAAGTGTACAAGTCGCGTGCAGTGCTAAAACTAGCTGGGTGCGAGGGATCATAGTATATTTGATTTAGAATTCTTTCTAACCTTGCAGGTGGTGCTTGACGTCTTACCATCGTTATTGTTTTTTGCAAAACAAGAGGCAAGCCAAGGAAAACAGCATTTTCTTCTGTTTACCTTAACCGAATTGTCTGGTAAATCATCAGGGATGATGCAACAATAAACCTGACACTGAAAATTTTCGACGTTTGTTGTTTGACCCATTTAGCACAGTTAACGAAAAAATACCGGCATAAACCCGACCCTATTCCTATCATTACCGCCTTCTTCGCGTTTCAAGGCCAGCCATTCTGTGAGGAGATCGTGTATCCGTTCGTCTAAGCTTTTCACAGCAGCTTTGCGAGGTCGCCCCCGCTGTTGCTTCTTGGGGGCAGGAGCATCGCCATTTTTAACTCCTTTCGGTTTGGCGGAGCGTTTCTTTCCTGGCACTACTATCATATTTCCGCTTTTATCTTTTGGCTGTTTATCTTCCTCTACATCTGTGGTTTCGCCAACAGCAGTGTCCTTATTTCGTTTTCTTTGTGGCTCTGACGCAAAGGAGTCTTCGCTAGAAACGTCCCTCAACTCCAGATCTTTATTGATAAGATCTACCATATTGGAAGTAACTTTGCTGTTCCGTTTGACCCGTTCTTTGACGTATTTTTTGAACAAGAATTGCACCTCGTTTTGTTTTCCGAGAAATACTTGGCGTCAGGAAATGGTCTATGGCAGCGAACACACTCCCTAAAACATTTAGCTTTGCAACTAATACAATATTTTTTATTTGGCACTAGGTCAGCTTACCTTCGGCACCAGATGCAAACTTTCCTGGTCTTACTCCAACTGTCAGAACTTGCGTCGCTACCGCTATTAGAGTTCATCTCATCATAGGAGATTTACAAGCTTTGCTAGTCTCTACTTAAGCTTGTCTTCCTGCTTCGGAGCAAGACTGACACCCTGTTTGTGGCATCACAGGAAATAGTCTGAATACGTCCTTTAAAACACAAAATTTATACATCTAATGTTTTTCCTATGTTGACTACCTGCCTTACCTTCACACATCTTGTCTTGACTATGTTCGAAAGCAAAATAAGTACTTACTATATTATATCTGTTTAATTCACACTTCCATTTCCTACACGCATGGTCCTTAATCTCAATAATTGATATCAAATAGATTAGCGTTGTTATTATTGTGAATGTGTAAACAAGTCTTCCCAAAATGTTGGGGTTGCCCGCCAAAGGGGGGCTTCAGGGAACTTTATGCCTTTAAAGCATGTCGCACGAGAGTCGACACTCAAGTGGTGGATATGTCGAGGGGTGTTCTGGAACAATATCGGGGACGAGCCAGTTGTGTTGCCCCCTCGATTGACAACAATGACTCCGCCCTAAGTCCCATACCAATTTTCACCACAAGAGTAAAATCCCCAAGACTCGTAAGTCTGTGTTTTTGATACTGAGTATTTGTGTTTATGTCTGCAAACAATTAAATGACATGCAACTTACCGCACTCCGTGAGTCCTTCTTTAGCAGTCTGTGACAACTGTTCCCCGCTGTGGCTGTCATATACGGCCAGGTGATGATATAATATATATAAAATATAATCTGGCCCATTCCTGGATCATTATTACGAATACAATCAAGTTAAAGGTGATATCAGTGCAACCGTTATTTATAGCTTAGAGACGAAATCGATTTTCAACTTTAAAAATGAATCGCACCAAATATGTGTCTCAGAAATAAACTATACACAATTCACAAGGTTTTAAAAAAGGAAAACGACTTTTGTACAAACTCAGAACAAAAAGAAAAATTATACAAAGAGCCTAAGTGCTTATAACCTACATCCAAATTATTAAAATATACCAATATGTCGGACAATGTAAAAACCAGTACAAAAAATCAAAACAACCCTAAAAAACACCCTGATGGCTCCGGAAAGATTTTAATTTTCTTGCATAACCGCTTCGGATATATACATTTTCAACTGGAATTTAATTTTGAAATTTCAAATCTGGTTGTGATTCAGAGCTCGCGAAACTTTTTTGGTCGTTGTACTTTAATTTTGCTGGCAAAAATTTACAGGTGCTTCCGCCGGTATTTTTCTTTGTGAGGACGGGTAGATACTTTGTACATCCATCATAATCATTAAGCCATAGACGTTGTTAAGGTAGCAGTTTAAGCATTTGTTGAATTTAACTCGGCAAAAGCGACAGAAATCTAAAGCTGTCCTGAGCCATTATTTTTGATAATTAGCCGGGCCGTCCTGGTTAATAAAGGCCAAACAGCAAGGGGATAAAAGTATTCCCAATCCAGAATGAAATGAAAACTTTGCAATCACTCTGCAGTCACAATCAATTTTCGGTTGTGTATTGCAAAACGAGGGGGGGAGGTTTGTGTTGGACTCTCTTTATAACTCCTCCCAATGTAATATTTGCTATAGATGAAGTTATCATGCTGTATTTAGCGCTAGGTATTATATTGTGCAGCCCTCTAGTAGGTTGTTTTAATCTTATATATAAATGCTGTGTATTGGTGACAGAAATAGTATTAGAAACTTTAACCAGATCATTACTAAACTGACACAACTCAGACTCCTTGAACGTTTGTAAAACTGTTCGACACACTTATTTTAATGGCTCACAACCTCGCTTGATGCCAGCAATACTATGTTATTTATTCCATGCACAACTTTCCAGACATTTTCTTTCATGGACAATTCAACAACAACGAGTAGTCTTTGCAAAAAAATGTGAATATGAAGCAACGTTTTTTTTTTCTTTAATTTCTTTAGTCAAATAAAAAACGAAATTACCATGTTTAGTGAGGCTAAACTTATTGCCAAAATTTAAAAAATCTATCCGACCTTTCAGCGAAGTGATGTATTTGTTCGCCGACGAATTTTGACCAGGTCTTGTGAACCTTGCTATGTTCATGTTGAAATGTTTTCCTTGGCTTTCAAGCGAACTCCCTTTGATTCTTATTAAGTTGGTACTTAACATGGAACTTGTATCTAAACGGATGTAATCTCAGAAAACACCCAAAAGATCATACATATTACATTTGCTTATTATGCGAGATTCAACGGAACCCCAACCTGAAAGAGAGACAAAAACCTAAAAGTAACTGCCACAACACTGATAAATCACAACACAGTGATATTTTTACAACGTGCAACCCCACAAAGTTACAGCAACGAGCAATCCAAGTCGACCCTGGATATTTCGGAGAGTTCGTTCTTGTGTTGTGGACTGTTCAACAAGTGAAGGCGCTTCGAAATGCGCCGTCTTTTATAATGTATCTGGAACATTCCTAAATGAAAGTAAAGGGACGAAAAGTGGTTGTTGGGCTCTGCAATCAGTACATGATCCAATGAAATCACTCTTACCTCACACCCCTCTTACAAAGTGGCTCCAAATAGATGACGTATCCGCGTGTGCCGCGTAAGGAATGCAGGAGAAATACGAAAAAAAAACCCCCGAAAATCTGGCAGCTTCTCAAACCTTCCGCTTTTGATCCGCGCCCACATATATCTGAGCTAACTATTTCCAAGTAAACGATTATGAATAAACCCTGGGTAATGCAAGTTGTGCATTTGAACGTCCAACTTTCCTGAGACTTACTGTTTCTTACATACGCATGACAAAGTGCCGCAAAAGTTGGGAATTGTACGTGTTGAAAACTGGTAAGGAACTTAGGGCGGAGTCAGCGTTGTTAATCGAGGGGACGACAAAACTGACTCGTCCTCACTATAGTTCCCCTCGACATATCCACCACGACCTTCGTGTGCCCTTCTTACATTCACATCTACTGATATGACGCGACAGCAAAACATTTTTTTGGTGGAACAGATTCTTTAAAAATCTACAGAATACAACGCGTGACCGGTAAAAACAATATATGTTAAACAGAATAACTGAAAAACAAACAAGCTTGAAACGCGTGATAATTATCTTGGAAATCACCTGCGAAAAATCATTAACCTGACAATTTCGGAACAGACACCGATGGGGAAAGTGATGCAGAACATAAGAAAAGGGACGCTCGATGCATTGACAACTTAGTGTTATCCTGGGACGGGACAGCGAACAATCCTCCAAAAACGTGTCACAAAACCTATGTGGAAGTGAACCCTTGTGCGCAATTGAAGAGTGCCACTACACTGTATTCAATATTGTTACCGCAGTTTATATTTCATGTACTGTGTTGTCAATACAGTATATATTTCTGCATGTAATATATGTCCAAAAGACAAAAATGAAAAACTGTGTTAAACCTAGCTGACAATGTACTGGATACCAAATTTTGTGGTCGTCCAGAAATAGTCTTGAAGTCGCTAAATGCAAGTAAGAAATGTGATCAAGGTGGAGAAAAATTCAACCTTATTTTTATTGCGACTTACAAGACCAGGAACTTGCCAATTGAAGCAACCAAGAGCATGCGTCATAAAAAGCACTTAGGTGACCCGTGAAGTGGCTAAATGTAATGCGAACACAAGTGGAGGTAAGAAATATGATCAAGGTGAAGACAAGTTCAACCTTATTTTCATTGCGACTGACAAGACCAGGAACTTGTACCGTACTAAGCACCAAGGAGATACATTTTTGGCAAGGTGATATGAGGACAGAGCGTGTTAAATATAGTCTTCCACATTTTTTGGCAAGGTGATATGAGGACAGAGCGTGTTAAATATAGTCTTCCACATCAGTTTTGCCTGCAAAGCTAAAGCAGGTTGTCTACCTGCCATTAATATTGTGAACATTAAGGGAATTGTCGTTATTCCAGACCTTTAAATTGAAGTATACAACTGTTTTTATTGTTAAAATTGTGGTCAATAATTTTATTTGTGTCACACCGGTGGACTCATCTCAAATATGTGACCAGCAGCTTCTGATGCTAACGTTCATGTTTAGATCATGAATTCAAAAGTGAACTTTTCACAAGTGTTTTATAGTGAGGAATCTTGCGTTTTACTGTATACAACATTTATTGAAAATAATCTTTATTCACAAGAGTTACAATAACCGGTCCTCCATGTGTCTACACATCCCCAAGGACACATAATAGCAGAATAGTACAAAATATTACTGATTCTCCCTGCTTTTTGCTATATATATATATATATATATATATATATATATATATATATATAACCAATTTTTATTATATGAAATACCGGGGGATCCGGACTTGAGTGTTGGGTCGCCACACGCGTGAAAGCAGGCGGGCTGAGGCACTTCAAGACACGCTCGAGGAAGGTCATACATAATTCCCTGATAACTGGTGGTGATACTTTCATAAATTCATCAGTTAAGGGAACTTATTTTGGGCCCCACGAGATTAACCACTCGACTACATAAAACCCTTAGCAGGTACTGGGATGACAACCTACGGCAACTGATGGGAGGACGCCCCGAGGTTTTAAAGTTTTTTTGCGGTCTCCATCACCCGTGTTCCAGTACCCCCAAGTGTATACTGGGATGACAACCTACGGCAACTGATGTGAGGACGCCCCGAGATTTTAAAGGCTTTTTGCGGTCTCCATCCCCCGTGTTCCAGTACCCCCAAGTACATATACTACTGACAATTTTTTTCAAAAATTAAATATACACTTGTCGTTCTCGTGACTGGTCTGATATTCATACCGGTTGCCAGACTATTTTGTCGATACCAGTGCCGGACTGAATGAGAGTGGGTGCAAGATGTGGATATCTGTTACACATGGATTGTATTGCCTCATTTGTTAACAAATAAGGAAGCTGGAAAAATAAGGGAAACAGGGTTGAAAATGTGTTCATTGCGCATTTACGCCCTGAAGATGCGGGTATTGCACACAGCAAGTCATTTACACTGCAGGAACTGCGCCAACCTTTAACCCAGCGACTTCATTTACTTTAACATTTAATCATTTATTCCACGGACATTTGCTACACATAACTTAATTCATGCAGTTTTTTTGCATGTACTGCACTGAGCATTCGCCACTCACGGCATATAATGACTTGTGTTTCTGAAAGATTTTTTATCTGTGTTGAAATATAGAAATTCAATATATCCACAAAATGACAAAGATTAAAGAGAAATTAGTTTCTTATGCAAATTCGTTTAAATTCCACACATGTGATGTTAGTCATTGTAAGTAGGGTCATTTTCCGGACCTTTACTGCTTTGGAGGATTGTATAAGATTTCTGGATATTCATTAGCATTAATATCATATCAAATGGTAAACATGTTCGATGTGATTCAAGAGTTCTCTTATATATGTGCGCAACGGGGCACCAAAATGGACCGTATGTCTTCACGTCCCTTGTGAATAGACTTAAAGCAATCCATATTTACATATTTAGTGTAAACAGTACTGCTGCCGGTTAATTACTGTCTAAAGAGCGAATGGTTTAGTGACCTATAACACCATGAGGATCCCCTACTGAAAAAAACAGACCACCTTAGCAAAATGTATATCTTCCTTTTTAGTCGTCAGCTTCAGTTTGTAAGAAACCTGCGGTAAAAAGGTAATTTAGTTAAAACTCTGAGAATACTGTCTGCTTTATGCAATGATCAACCGCTGGATTATCATCAATTATATGTATATATATATATATATATATATATATATATATATATATATATATATATATATATATATATATATATATATATATATATATATATATGTGTGTGTGTGTGTGTGTGTGTGGTGTGTATGTCTGTGTATACATGTCCTGGGTGGTTTATGGGCAATTATACACTCCCCACCACAAAATATACAATGGAATAGGTCCTACAGCCGGTTTATGGGTCATGCCCATTGTCTGCTGGTCAATTATAATCCTCAAACCGGACCGTGGCCAGTATGCACAAAGTATAGCTTACCACAATTTCTGGGCATTTATAGCTTCCCATAATATCTGGGCAAATTTTGCAAATTTATACGCTTTTAAAACCCACTAAGTAACGCATTGAATTTAAGGCAAACATGGTTTATGGGCATTTTTTCAACTGTTGATAAACCGAACAACTGCCTACAAGACGGTCCGAGGATTACAGTTCTGCCCATAAACCACCCTAGACATAACTTTATATATATATATATATATATATATATATATATATATATATATATATATATATATATATATATATACATATATATATATATATATATGTATGTATATATATATGTATATGTATATATATGTAAATATATATATTTGTATATGTATCTGTATGTATATGTATATATATGTATATGTATAGATAGATAGATAGATAGATAGATAGATTAGATAGATTAGATAGATAGATAGATAGATTAGACAGACAGACAGACAGACAGACAGATAGATAGATAGATAGACAGATAGATTAGACAGACAGACAGACAGACAGACAGACAGACAGACAGATAGATAGATAGATAGATAGATAGATAGATTAGATAGATGGACGGACGGGCGGACGGGCGGGAGGGCGGGCGGGCGGGCGGGCGGATAGATAGATAGATAGATAGATAGATAGATAGATAGATAGATAGATAGATTAGATAGATTAGATATATTAGATAGATAGATAGATAGATTAGACAGACAGACAGACAGACAGACAGACAGACAGACAGACAGACAGACAGACAGACAGACAGATAGACAGACAGACAGACAGACAGACAGACAGACAGACAGACAGACAGACAGACAGATAGATAGATAGATAGATAGATAGATAGATAGATAGATAGATAGATAGATAGATAGATCAAACAAGTGATGACAAATGTGCAAAAAAAAACATGCATCACATCTGTGTGATCTGGAGCGTTCTTGGTCGACTTTTCTAGTTCTGCTGACCGTAAGTTGCACGGCTTTTGCCAGCTTTCATCCATACATCCTTCCGTCCATTGACAATAAGAAACAATGGGAGAATATCTTCCCACAGGAATTCATTCTGAACGTGGAAAATGAAACTTATTCGAAAGCAAGTTTCCTTGATCGTGAAATACATATAGTAGAAAAACAATATGATACTAAAATATTTGACAAATGAAAATTTCAAGTTTGAGATTATATCGTACCCCTATTTGACAGGAAATTTTGCAGGGAATCTAGCATATGGAGTTTGCATCGGACCAGGAATGAGAATTGATAGAAATACAACACTTACAAATGATTTCAGCAGTCGAGTCTGTAAGTTGTTCATAAAGCTGGAATGTAAGGTTATGAACAATACAAGCTTCAGAAGACTCTGTTGTAATGTTTTCAGATGTATGAAACTATACTACCAAAATGCAATACTACCTCAAGGACATTAATCGAACCATATCAAAGTTGATGTAGAAAGGATTAGGTTGAGCTTTCAATGTGCAGGCAGTAGTTGGAAAAGTACCTTGCGTAAAGTTAACTTAACCTCCCTGGAGAAAATTTTCTTCTCCGTTTTAAGCCCCTCGCCTTCAAAAGGTTCTCCGCCAGTATTTATATTCATTTTATCAAGCAGAATATGCGGTTTAGGCCATTACCTTATTTCACATCATCTATTCCATCTAAGATTGGTACTCAGACTAAATATAGGAAACACTGTTTCAATACACCAGTTCATGGGACTTGGGTTTATTCGGTTCACTTCGGGAAGCGCACCATGCTTTGTTTACATTTTGTGCTCGACCGCGCTGGCCGGATTACACCTGGAAGGATCAGAAAGTAAAACACAGGGTGTTCTTGGATTTCATGAAAAATCACTCTGTCAGCAAACCAAAAATGCACGTTCACCACTCATGTGACATTTCAGGTAAAAGATTGGCACTATTCAGCACAATCCATGCTTTAATCACTAGCGTTAGCCGTGGCATCCGTGGGAAACATGACGGCGTGGGCCAGACTCGGCAACTTACTGATTGGACAATCAGGCCAACAATGGAATGCATAATTAATTACGGTTCGGAAAAGTTCGTTACAACTCGGTATGAACAGGTTTATTGAGACGTCCGTCCGTAGGCATTTGCTTGTCAACACGATGGCTTCTACACTTTTCAAGTTAGCCCTGTGAAATGTTTTTGGCACATTTAATGAATAAAAATGGAGGGTTCCTTTGGCAATTTGTGGCGCTATCTGGTGGATTATGTAGCACAGTAGCCAGAAAGCCCTCCTCCCCCAAAAAGGTAAAAAATAAATAAATATATTGCTGTGATGTGATTGATTTTCAATGGATTCTTGTGATATTAAGTGCAATATTTTGAAGGCAATTATGCATGATATGAAAAATACGGATGGCCCCACCAAGTGGATATAGGACTTATAATTTGGATAAATTCATGAAATTCATTATTGTGAGAGATTGTAAGGTCAATTTTATGAAAGGTACAACAGATCTGTATCATGTGTGGAAGTTGAACCTTACATAATATGGGTGACATTGATCTACTTTCGCAAGGTCACAGCGGGAGTACATTTCGGGACTTGATTTTCTAGTGATGTTCTTTATATCTGAATTTGTGGACACACATCCATGTTCTAATACAGGGATATTATGCAGACAAGTCGATGAGACGTGGAATGATGGTGGCGCCACTGGTGGCCATTATTGCATCTAGCATCATAGGTATCACAAACACTTTAAATTCCTGCTGTGATAGTACGTCGAGGCAAAACTTTGAAATGTACAGAAATGATGCCTTACACCAAAGGCCATTTTTTTTGAAATTTTGGGTGATCTTGACCAATGTAGGTAAGGACTTCGTAAAGTGCACTAAAATTATTATTTCGAGACAGAATACGGTTATTGATGCAAAATATACTACAAAATCTATCATATATAGTAGGTCGATACCTCACAACGGGATTTCCTTGACTTACTTTGTCAAGGTCATTGAGGGAATGCATTTCAATACAAGAATTTTAGAGATGGTCATTACATTTGAATTTGTGGACACATATCTATGTACCATTACAGGAACTTTATACAGGCACTATTCTTATTCCGTGTGACGTTACGGTGGGGCCATTGTTAGTGTTAATTGGGACTACTATAGTAGTTTGCAACCGTACATTAAACTCATATTTGTGACTATAAATGAGATGATATTTCAAAATTCAGCTTTAGATCAAAATTCAAAATTTGCAAAATTATAAGGGACCTTGGTTTATTTTTCAAGGCCATTAAGCACTGTAAAATAGGAACAATAAATTCATCATCTTGAGAAGGAATAAGGCTAACATTACTTAATATGCCGCAAACGTTTATCACATTTGGCGCTTGCTCTTGCGTAATATGGATGACCTTGCAGTTACTTTCTCAAAGTAACGGAAGACATGCATTTCATGAAATTTTTTTTTTTTTCTTTTCTGTTATTGGATAATTTGTGATGCTCATTACATCTCAACTTTTCTTCATACATCCCTATACCATAACAGGAATATTATACAGGCAATTTTTTTATGACATAACGAGTCATGGTGACGTCACTGGTGCATATTATTGAAACTCGCATCATTGGTATCAAAACACCTTAAATTCATTATTGTGCTAATAAATAGGGCGAAATTAACAACAAAAATGCGTTAGGCCAGTGTTCAAATTGTGTTATATGTTGTGTGACCTTAGCATACTTCTCAAGGTCATTTCGCATTTTAGAACAGAACATTAAGCTCGGTACGTTGTTAAAGAGTAAGAAAAATGATACCAAATGTACCACAAATGTGTACCATGTTGATATTGCAAAATTTAGGTGATCTTGACTAATTTTCTTGGTCATAGAGGGAATGAATTTAAATGGTGATGGCCGTCAGCAGCGAATTAGGCCCATGGGCCTCTTGGTCCTAGGTAAAATTCTCCCACCCGTTAGATGCCACGTCAGGAATACCTTTCAGCGACAAATGAAGCATACATTGCATGCCCCATATCAAGCGAATATGACGTTACTTCTTTTTATTTATTCGAGTAAATTGCCACATATTTATTCGACAATATCTGAGCCCTAAAGGAAAAGGCGGAACGCTTGTTTTGCCCCATGTAAACAGGTCACGGGATATGTGTGCTCACTTCTGAATGGCCAACTGCTTCAACCAACACGAAAATCAAAATGAGAAATTGTAAAAGAATAAAATATTTTGACTCGAGGTTTCGAAAAACTCCTTTGATGTATCCTGTACATTTTATATAAATGAGACAAACGGGCATTACATAACTTTTCAGATGCACTGTGCCCTATGTACCGCGTTTCGCTAAAGATGTAAATTTATGCATTTTCCTGCGAAAAAATAGATGCAATGCACGTTTTATCTATTATCGCTAACCAGAGCAAAAATATTGAAAATAAGGCGTACGATAACACAAACTATATGATATCTAGCTAATAATAATTGAAGGTAACAGAAGGGAAGCTCTAACAGCCATGTCTGCATTGACAACCGCCAGTTTACCAAAGCCGTTCACGACAAATAACGCACGGGAAACCTTCACCACCCTCAACCATTTGAACTCCATGCTAGCAGGTTTGTGTATTTACAAATACTATATTCGGCTAAGAACAACACTGAGTCAATGGCTTTCCTGCCCTTGCCTTATCGGCACCAAGGGACGCTGTTGACACTTTGGAATACTTACTCAAAAGGGAGCATAGGCAATTTTCCTGCAAATTATTGCATATTATTCGCAAATCTGGGTTGAATTGGCAAAACAGAGAAGCATATTGAGGAATAAATGGTTAATTTATATTGTTTCCACAATTTCCTATCATTAGGGATTTGTATGTACAGAACAACGCATCGTTCATATCATTACACCCCACAGAGACTAAAGAACCCCCGAGGTAATATTCACGAGATGGTCACATATAGTTTGATGTCATCAGAAGCACTGTTTGGTATCCTGCCAATGCATTTTGCATACGCACATTTGTAGTTTCCAGGTGATAGCTAGATAGCTGTTCGAATTAGCACTTCCAACTTGCACACGCTCATATACAACTGCAAGGTCTAGATTAAGTTCAAAGCCCAATGACCTTCGCCTTTTTTCAAGTTCGCGGGGTGTTACAGTACCAAACATTGCATGATTAACCTTGACCTTTTTTATGAGGGCACCAGTCCTGTAAAACAGTTTTTTATGGCGTGGTGTAGCTTGAACCTTGAGTATAAAGAGTTCGGACCGCGGAAGAGTGTAATGACTGCCAGTAAGTGGCTCTCGACAAAAAGACACAAATGCAATGGGTAACCTCAACAGTTTGTAAGGCGTGTTGTACGAATAGAAGTTTACCATGGCAACAGCAACAACACCGAAATCGTTTGTATACGTCGTTATAAACTATAAATGACTGTTTATATATACAGTGACCCTCATGCTGCAGGGGTTTATCATTTCCTGCTTTTTAATTTGGATTTATTTTTATCCATCTGTGAAATAATCCCAACAGTCCAAACGTTTTCAATCTTGTCTTTTGCATGTGCATCACAGGTTCTATCTTTCTACATATTGTGCAATACTTTGTTTGTGATATCAAAAAGTCTGTTGTTTTTTTTTAAATGGTGCTGAAATGTGCTTTAGTGGCATGAGCTTAGACAGGTGTCACTTACTCCCTTGTAGACAGTGAGTCACGATATATAATATATTTTACTTTTTCCTTTTTCCAATTAGTTACTGCAGTCATTGCAGTCCTGTCAACGGTGGTGGTGGTTCTCGTTGTAATTTTGGTTGGTTTCTTTATACACCACAGGTGAGTGATTGATCACAATATCATATATTGGAAGTGTTAAAGTAACAGTCCATAAATACACTTATCGTACCTTTTTATAGACACCTGTTACGCCGCAAAATTATGAAATGCGCATATGAATTACATGAATACAAATACTGCAAACATCCATGATATATTTGTGAAACACAATGGCTATTAATCATCCAATAACAAAAGAAGAAGAAAAAACCATATACATGGCAGCTTTGCCTCCCATAAATGGAGAATCTGTTCTATTATTGGAGTAATTTAATGCCTTGTTCAATGTTCATGTGGCATCTCAATGTAAGGTTACGCGAGTATTGATGAAATTCCATGAACATTTGATCAATATTAACAATTGTTTGCGGTAGAAAATCAATGGCCGAATTGAGAGGCAGTGGCAACGTGACAGATATGACAACAGATGAAAATGAAGTTATGGGGTTTCCCTTTGATTATGAAAATCCACATCAAGGCAATCCAGTGTCTTCACATGCATATGCCAACACGACACTGACTGCTTCTGACAGAATGGAAAGTACTGGGCATGCTTACCAACAACTGGAGCTGTCAATGGGGATACAGAGGAACCGACCTTAATAAATGGACAACCTTGTGAAAACGAACATAAGTATGATGAATTAGAGTTTTCGCAGTTGACAACAAACCAAATGACTGTGTAAAATGATCATTATTAGCATAGCCTAAATAGTCCTGACAAAATCTTACGGGCACATATCCTTGGCACGGACTCTTATGAATGACAAATGTAAGAGGCTGGTATCACTATGATAATAGATTCAACATCATGGCACATAATTTATCCTAAGCTGGGGACAATATTAGACTGACACATGAGGCAAGAGACGAACTTCCTAAGGTATTTGTTTCCATGTGCAGTGACCATTTCGAGATTGTAATGATCTTTTTATTTTTAGATAGCACGTGCTACTTAACTATGGTTTATGTAGGTTGAAGACGTCTTGACGAAACTTCTCTGTTTAATATGGATTCTCATGGAATATTTCAATTGTAATCAGAAAACATATGTATCCTGGGTATTACCTATCACCTCAGAGGAAGGAGGCCAAGAATAACAGGGATATTATATCTGTACATGAACACAAGGTTATAAATGCTTTAATTCAGTCAGGATTACGCCCAGTCTCACTAAAGAGACTATATTGTGATACATATGTCCATCAGTCTTCAGAAAAGCAATCTCAAGAAATAGCATTTGACCAAAAAATTACTACAAAGGCATCAAATTAAAAAAAAAAAAAATACACACCACATATGGCCCCTGTAGTGTTTAACTGTCCGGTAACTCTCTGGTGCTAGAGATAGGAAAACCACAAAAATATTCACTTCCGGGAACAATGAATAGTAAGTTTGCACAAGTAAATGTGCCTCAATATACATCAAATTAACTTGTATGGTCACAAAAGATGTGTTAATGACTAATAGTTGGTGGATTTATAGATATCACAGTTAGAAAGAGGTTTAAAGAAAATACCAACACGCCCCTCTAACGCAAGAGATTACCGGAAAATTTAGCATTAGGGGGCGCCTGTGTGACCATCACAATACCAGATTGCAGTACCTTGACAGAGATCTACAGTGTGCAGTACCATTGCAGTAATCCACAGTGTTGGTATCCACTGTTTGGTTCACTATTTGTGTTAGTATTCTTAGATTTGCCTTGCTGATTCATCAATCTAACTCAAGGCCAAGAATAACACTGGAATTAGTTTGTACAAAAGGGAACCTATATAATTATTCCTATATCTTATTGCAAGTTAATATCAATATGTCCCGATGTTATCATGGTTATAATGATTATGCAAGCAAACATTGTGGTGTTGTTCTGCTAGTCCGCCAGTCACGGTCAGTCATTTCCATAACAAACAGAAATAGGCAATCCAAATGTACATTTACATTGATACCAAGCCTTGTTACCTTTAGCCGAAAGTTTACATTTCAGGAAATCTAGGCATAACCAAAGGCTGAAATGAAATGTGATGCAATGTTCTATTTCAAAATATTGACGTGGCAAATATAGGAAACGTTTTCTTGAGGCAGGACTTTAGCTTGTTTTACGTCTCCAAATATGCTGAATGTATCCTTTTCAAGCACAAGCAAGACCAAGATTGTGGGCATAACACGAAAAGAATTTCATTAGTTCAATATTTACCACAGTCTGTGTTTATATAGCCACATCTTTCAACTTTAAAGATCTGATTGCAACCTGGCATCCCCCCCCCCCAAAAAAAAAACAAACAGGGGTTCTCTTTCCGAACCACAAATACTGAAAGCATACAAATCGGTATCACTGACCCGTATGTTACACACAAGAGTATTTGTTCTTAAGCATCTGTGAATTAATCGAAAATAAAAAGTTCTTAATTTACAAGAGATTTTTGTTTTGTTTACTGCAAAAAAAGTTTAAACAATTTTTTCTTTTGGATTTTACATCCATTTTACTGCAGTTTTTGACGTTTCCATTGAAGACAGCGGAAATGATGTGAATTTTTGAAGTGAAATACCGTAACATCGTTGTTTATGTCTGTTGGTTTCATAAATTTCCTTATGTAGTGGAGGTTTACATTTTTTTTTTTCTATTTTGATCTGATGGTTTGCACATGTGAAAGATTTAGGTAATGCTTGTATCATCCCATGAAAGGTAATTCAGACTCTATTTCCTTCAAATTCTATGTATAATAATACTGATAATACCATCTCTTTGATTAGCTCTTTGAACATAAGCATTCTCCCTTATGTTCCAGTAGACTGGATTTGTTCCGATTCTATATGACTCTTACGCCAGAGGTACTGATTCCATATTTTTTATTCTTTCTATGGAAGTTTTTGGAATGATGATGCACTCCAACTCATTGTAAATAATTCAGCTCACAAGAACGTTTTTTTTTTTTTTTTTTTTTTTTTTTTGAATACTTAATCGTTTTGTATCAAACTGTATTTTAACCTTTCTCTTGACATCCAGTATTTACCTAACAGTCTCTGTAAGGCTTTTCAATCTGTTTACCCATTGAAAGGATGCCTAGGGTTCCCCCCTTCTTTCTTCAGGTGCATGTGACTTGTACCCGTTCGCCAGACACTGTTTACAAAGGGGTCTGTGTATGGTTTGTGGTCCAGGTCCAGCTGTGCGTTTGGTATCTCAGTCTAGTGGTCGAAATATCATAACTGAAAACATGGCCCAAGCTTATATTGTTCATTCAGGATAGTATATTGGCTTGGTGCAACAATGCAATAGCTGGTACACCGAGAATGGTAGCCAATTTTCATTTCTTTGTCCTGTTCTTGTTCCAATTGAGAAATGTTCTCCTTACCAACTCTGGTCACCACTCTCTATGCTGTGAGTGTTCTGTTTATATGCTATTAAAAATTTCAGAATTTTGACTTTCCTGTGCCAGGCACTGGCGCCATCTATACAATGATTTTAACTGTGTAGGAAATGGTATTCAAAAGGTCGTTCTCTAAGTTCAATCAGTAAAAATACAATTTCTACATTCAAATGTAGAAACTTATGCCATTCTGTGTCCTATTACATAGCAAATTATACCATAGTATTTTCCAATACTATTACATTCCATGGTAGTAAATATAGTACTTTTTCCATACTTCACTGCATTTAATCTTAGTCTTCATTCATCACCATTGAAATTTGATGAAAAAAGCTTTCATATATGTGTATGAATCCAACTGAATCAGTTATAACAGTACAGCTGCATCATCAATTAATGCTGGCGTGTTGTGTTCAACTGTCATGACATGATAATGATACACACTCATTATACTGGTATAATTAATAAAACCTATTTCCTAAAATAAAGTTCAACTTTACATTCACCACATTTTTTAGTTAAAAAGATATAGAGAATCTTACATGGCTGACAGTGAGTCACTTTTTTTCTCTCACGATGCATTGTATTTTGGTGCCGAAAATCACGAGTTACTACACTTTTCAGCCATGTAAGATTTTTTTCAATCTATGTTTAATTGGGCATTCATCGCAAAAAATGCCCTACGCCTACTTTCAGTGCCGGCCTGGTATGTCAGTGGCCCTGTTTGCTTGCGTTTGTCATTGTTATTTCAGGTCCAGGAGATGTATGATGAAACATGGCTAGTGCACACTTGATTTTGTCAAAATATCAATGAATCATGTCACTGATGCAGGTACGTCACAATTTAGTTGTGACAATATTTAGATCATGTGATCAACACAGAGTTACTTCTCTTTAATTTCACTTTAGAAAGTGATGATTCATCCTCAAAAGTAGAATAAATATGTATGCATATGTTAATGTAACTAAGATTTTATCTTCCGATTGGTTTCCTATGAAATTCAATTCATGAATACAACATAAATCGTAAAAAACATGAATATACTATAAGTTATAAGTTATACAATATACAATGTGTCAATCCAATATACATTGGATTCCACAGGTCAGCACACTCTGGTATAACGGTGTTTGTTTTCAAACCTCTTTGGAATCATTTATAACATTACGTGATACAGTATAATATACAATTTGGTCTGCCCGTGGACTTACGCATATTGATGTTAATACATTCTGACAGTTTGACCGTAGTCAAGGTCACCACCCTGCTTCAACTAAGGCATAGAAATATGCATATTATACCTTTTAATTCTCATTAAAATAATACAACATTATACATATAATGGTCCATGACTGAAATTGGGGCACTTTACAGTCAAAGGTCTCACACATTGTAAGTACAATACAATTATATATATCAGCTGCATGTGTATAGACTGGTCTTCCAGTGCAGTTTGTACATCAAAAGTGATCGTTGTTACTGAAGAATACTGTCATTCATGTCCATTGGTGTCTGCCTGTGGTTGAACCATTGCTATTTCATATTTTGTGAAATACATCTTCTTGATTTGGTACCATTTGTATTTATATAAATTCACACCTATGTCTATGGCAATACCAGTAAGCACAACTATAAATGCCAATACACCTGATGATAAATGAGCTCCATGTGCACTTCTATCTATTTCTGTATCCAGATCCGGCTCCATCATGGGATTTAAATAAACTCCTGACACAAGCTCCAAATTTTGCAGACTGCAATCTTTTTAAGGCGTCACGCTCAGGGATTACGTTTCAAATGTTTAGGGCTGGTATATCTTGTATCCTCAGTGCATTCACTGAGACTCCCTGTATCCTTTCTACTAAGACTGGCAAAGTCCATGTCCTTCCACTTATTTTACACTGATCTCTGGCTGTTACTAGGTATGGTCCTGAACTTAATTTCTAAAATGTTTCTGGGGTATTTTCACAGCTTGTGTAGACAGTTTCTCCCCATGTTATGAGAACGTACTCCCCTAGTGCTATTTATGTGGCTTTGGTTTAACAATGGGTGTAACTTAGCTTCACTGTGCATGTGTGTCTCAAATTTTTGACCATACAAAGTTGCACAGGTGCACAACCAGACTCCTAATCTGTAAATAGATCCCGTTCTACAAACTATAGGCTGCCATCCTATACAGTGATAATCATTTGATTTGCCAATCCTGTTTAATTGTATGGCTATGGTCAGCTTTACATGTTTTAGCGCCAATAATGATTTTCTTTCAAGAAGCCTATCTTGATCCTGCCGATAAGCATGACTCCATCTCAAATTGGTATGACAAGTATATGTTCATAGTACCGTGCAAAGGTGTTATGGGCTTTGTAGTTGCCATCGTTGCTTTCTGTAAGATAGTTTCCTATTGTTTTGGTGGCAATAGTTCCTCTGTAAGTCGTCCTATTACCAATGATGCTTTCCGACTGTGAAATCTGTCAGCAGCTCGAAGATAGTTGTTTACAATTTCCTCATTGAGTTACTGCTTGCTCGACGGTAAGCATGCCCCATATAGATCCCATGATTATTCTTGTCGCCATAGTGTAATTGTGTACTGAATTCTCAATACTGTTGATAAGTAGTGTTCAATGGCGTCTACATTTTTTTTTTGTATGAAGTTCCTTGTATATCTGTTCCACAACCATCACAAATTTGTTGACTTAGTGGATTATATTCTGTGTCTTGTGAGAAAAGGCAATTTGTTTCCTGATATCATCCAGGCCCTGGTCAGTGGCCAGTTAAGGCAGGCTATGGACAATATGGCCGAATATGTTTACAAGTCCCTCCCTCTTCCGTGTGGATCGGTTTGATGTTGAAGGGGTCATTTGAAACATCTATGTTTCAACTGTCTGTAGTAGAAAGTCCATTTTGGTCTCCACTTTCATGATCCATTGTCAGACTGGGCTTTAAGGAGGGTCAGTCATCCGTCTTAGAAATACTTTTAAATGTCATGTGCACTCAACTAAAGGTCAACACAGGACAATCCAGTTGCAACCTTGATTTGGTGGAACAAGCTTAGGTCAGCTGAGTGTTGGCTATTCATGCAGCCCTCTTGTTCAAACAAATTCCTCGGTGCTTTTCCATGTCGAATGCTTCATCTTTAAAAGGCGTAGAACAATACTGGGGCAGTTTCTGGCAAATTCCCAGGATAACTGTATTGAGCCGTCACAGTAGGTCATAAAGATGGGTGACCAAGACAAGTTTTGTGACTTTGTCAGTGATCTTATTTGCAAGACCAAGATGGATACCCAAATTCCGAAATTACACTCTCCGCAGTTTATGCTAGCTGGCTCTTAATGCCCCTGCAGATATGGAAATGTGTCCAGTCAAATATTTGCTCAGGCTCTGTTTAATACTGGGAACTCACTTACTTTGCTTACCTGAGGTACATTTAGGCCTTTCGCATTGGGAGTCTGAACTGTCGTTGATCAAAAGGGCAAGCACTTGTTTCATGCAGTACAGCACCTTGTCTTGAAGTTCAGCATTGTTCTTTATCTCTTTGACTGTATTTATTTTTTTTTTATTTTAGTCGCCAGAGGAGCTGTTGTTCGATGCAAAAGTGTGTACTATAGAGATAAGTTACTTTTAAGTCCAACAAGGCAGGATGATACTTTGGCCATATTGCCTTGTGTTGGCATGACTGCTACTAAAGTGTCCCAGCTAGATGTTTTGTTGACCAACCGCATTCTTGGAACAGTTTTTCAGGTTATGGCAGATGTGTATTGTCACAATTTTTGTCTTACTTTTAGCATTTAAGAGAAATGTCCTGAACGCAGGAAATTAAGCAAAAGTCTCCATAACAGAGGCCACTCTATGGGAGTCACAGCAAGTAAGCAACTGGCTTGACACTGAAGCAATCAGGGGTGCTTACCTGGATCACGTATAGTACATGTGCTCTTCCAACGCAGAGATATTTGCATACATGTTATTAATATCATGACTAAGAATCTGCAATTACAGAAATTCTTTAAAAGGGTTGTCACATTCAGGTCGAGTTGGCAGAACACACCTTTAACATTATTTGCAAATTTACTTCACTTTCAATTTAAATACCCACCCAGCTGATCATGTCACTCGAGATAGTTTGTTACTTTGAAACGACCAGAGCATGTGTGTCAACCCTGTAGTCATTTCAGTTGCAAACACCCTTTTATTAGCTTGGTTATAACATACGTGAAAATAGGCTCTCGCATGGGAACACACACGACCATGTGCTTCTTCTTTGTATAGACTCATTGATCCAACTAACACAATGGTTGCAAGAAATCAACAACGCCCATATGACTTGCGATTTCTGAGCTAATTCCTGCCAATAACTTCAAACATAGTTGTGACTTCAGCTTGTTGCAGCAAAGATGTAACTGTCATAAACTTGTCAATAGAAGAAGTGAACTTTAAAAAATACGAGACTCAAATGCGATTTCACTGATAAGATCATAACAATTTTCATGGCTGATCTCACATGAAATTCCCTTTAATTTACATCTTGGACTCTTTTGACACAATTTCCAGTAAGTGTAGGTTAGGACACTTGGCATGTATCTTATCAGCCTATTACATGTTCCTTTTATCTGATTATGGTAGAAATGTTATATGCGTATTCAGTTGAGTACATAACTTAACACAGAAACATTAAAGACAGGTAAGGTCGTGTGGACTAAGTATTCCTTATATGCCCTTCTCTGCTACCAGGGTCTAGGTACATAAATTATTTTAGCATTTCAGCTATGTATCAGGACTAAGCATATCGAATAGAAATATTTTCTACTCGAATGATTGTTACTTTCAGTACACAGCACTAAGTCACGTGAGTACACGTGAGTACACGTGAGTACACGTGAGTACACGTATGCACGTAACAATACGTTAGCAGTATCCCAGAATCTGATATTTTATCTTTGTAGTATCATGACAAACCATTAATAAATAAACTTGCAAAGTCATATTGGCCGTTTTAATAGAGTCTTCCACATGCTAAAGAAACCCAAACCTTATATATGGAGACCTATGATGGGAGGATGATACGGGAAATAAATACACAAACCTTTTTTATGTTTTCTACAGCATTAAACATTTAACCTTCCAGAGTGATTTAGTAGCTTCAGTTATAAGTTCTTCACTTGGTTCCTCATTGTTTACTTTACCAAAAGCAGCCAATTTAAATCTAATATATCTTTAATGGTATGGTGAAATACGGTTCTAGGTTGCGAAAGTTACAATGATGACTCCAGACCTCCTCATATTTACAATTTTGCTGCCACAATGACATTTCGCTAAATGGATCGATGGATCTTCATGATAAGGCTGGATATACACAGAAGCACTTGGTCATATGACACAAAATATACAGTGACATTTCTCGTACTTAGGGAAAGTTAATCAAGCATTATATTTTATGTTCATTCGAGAGTAAAAGTGAAAAAACGATGAAATAAAAAGTAAACAAAAAACAAAAAACAAAAAAAAAAAAACAAAAAGCAAACAAAAACAAAAATCACCCCCCAACCCCCCTCCCTCCAAAATACACACACACTTGCTTGATCACTGGGTTTTGATATTGCAGGGTACCATTAGGATGGGGTGCGATTTATTTTGTATTCAATAGCAAACACAAAGGAGGGAAGAGTATTTACACAGGCTTTTGTTACGTGTTTTATGGTTTGGTTTTTTGTTGAATGTTTTTTTAAATGTTTTATTTGCGCTTTTGTTTTCGCTTTTTTGTTTTTGGCGGGAGGGGGGGGGGTGGTTGCGATATTTTTTCACCAATTCTTTTTTCTGTTTTTGCCTGTTTTGGGATATGAAAGGTTAATTATCGTAAGTGATAGAATAATCAAAATATGTACAAGTACATACTCAACGCCTCCCCTTTTGATTTTCCACGTACACTTTACACTGGGTGGGTCCATGTGACAATAACCAAAAAAAAATAAAAAAAAATGATGGGATAATAATAAACCATCCATACAGAAAGACACAAACCAGAACATGTATCCGTGGATTCCTGTATTGCCGACGCTAAAACCGATCAAGGAAACCCGCTTATAAAACGTATTGTGTTGATTTGATTATAAGGTGAAAGGGAGAGCTAGACATTAATTTATTCCTTTGACCACTTAGCCGCGCGTTTTGTACAGGTGCTGTATGTCTTGGTTTGGATATGTGAGTCACAGGACGTTTTAGAATCAAGATATGTTTTATCTTGCATGCCTGATTTTGAAGAAAACAGCATATATATATATATATATATATATATATATATATATATATATATATATATATATATATATATATATATATATATATATATATATATATCAGTAAAGTAATCAACACATCAAATCAATATAATTTTCATTACATTCATTCAGGTTTAAGCTCTGTTTCTGCAGTAAAAAGCGTGTATGGAGCACTGGTTTTTACCTCAGCTGACTTGTCAGTCAGCTGAGGTTTTTTGAGGGTCCGTCGTCCGTCGTCAGTCCGTCGTCCGTCCGTCGTCCACAATTCACATTTTCGACTTCTTCTCAAAAACCGTCAGCCAGATTCACTTCAAACTTGGTGGAAATGTGCCTTGGGTGGGTCTCTACCAAGTTTGTTCAAATGGTCGCGGTCCAGTGATTTTTGGATTTTTAATGAATTTGTTTGTTCTTGTTTGGGTAAATCTTAAAAAATCTTCTTCTCCGAAACCGCTCGTCCAATTGCTTTGATATTACACAGGAGCACTTCCTGGGACTTCTAGTTTTTGATTTGTTCACCAGGTGGCGCTGCAATTTTTTCCTATTTTTTTATGAATTTTTGTGTGTTCTAGCTATTTTCGACTTCTTCTCCAGAACCGTCACTCAGATTAAGCTGAAACATGGTGGATATGTTCCTTGTAGAAGGGTCAAACAAAGTTGTTCACTATGTGGGAATGCTGCGGATTTCTGATTTTTAACGATTTTTTCAATTCGGGTTCTTGTCGGTCAATGCAGCTTTCCTATTGATTACTATGGAAGTCAATGGGCATTCTAATGCTAATTCACATTTTCTACTTCTTCTCCAAAACCGTCATCCAGATTAACTTCAAACTTGGTGGCAATGTACCTTGGGTGGGTTTCTACCAATTTTGTTCAAATGTTTATGCTCCAGTGATTTTTGGATTTTTAATAAATCTCTTTGTTCTTTTTTTTTTTTTGACAAATCTTATAAAATCTTCTTCTCCGAAACTGGGTACCCAATTGCTTTGTTATCGTACATAGACACCCCCGATGACACCTAGTTCCCAATTTGTTCACCAGGTGGCGCTGCATTTTTTTTTAAGGAATTTTTTGTATGGTTTTGCTATTTTTCACTTGTTGTCAGAACAGTCCCTCGGATAAAGCTGAAATGTGATGGATATGTTGTTGTGGAAGGGTCAAACAGTTGTTTACTAGGTGGCACAGCTTTGGATTCCTGATTTTTAAGGATTTTCAATTCGGGTACTTATCGTTCGATGCAGCTTTCCTATTGATTACTATGTAAGTCAATGGGCATTCTAATGCTAATTCACAGGACAAATGACACGAAATTTACTGTTTACTTCATAACTTGAGATCTGTTTTGAGTTAGCTACACATGTTAATTATTCTGTATGAAGGTCATGCTGAGAGAGTACATGAATGACCTTGATCTCGTTTGTGGGGTCACAGTGCAACATACATGAATTTTCCTCTTCATTATAACTTGAGAACTACTTGAACTTTGATGTTGCACATGTAAGTGTTCTTCTATAAAGGTCAGACTAACTCAGAACATGGTGTCATTGATCCTTTCCCAAGTTCATAGATCTGCAAGTGTGATAAATGTCAAGATCAGCTTAGGCACGGGCTGTTCACACAGCCCTCTTGTTCGAGTCATTGATACTTGGGGCCAATTTTCAATAAATTTTAGATCTCCATTCTGGTGAGCTTCTATAGGGATGAATGGTCTTGTATTTATGCGGGCAGACCCTCCGTTGCAAAAACAAGCTTGCATCGTGACATCATTGCTCGTACGCAATGCGCTTGCCTTAACAAATAATTTTCCGGCAGAATTTACCTCTCCAAATTGATCTTTTCCCAGATCAAAACTGAGTCAAGAAATTCTGCTGACTTGGGGATTGCTATAATAATATGACTCCATATAATTAAATATATTTTCTAACCAAAAAAGAAAAAAAGCTTGAAGTGAAGAACTGTTGCAGGCGAAATTTCACATCCGGGTGCATTTGAGCGATTTTAGCGGGAAAGGGTTAGGGAGCTCTCACTTGGTTTACCTAGATATTTTAAGGAATTTTATTTTGATATTTGGTGTTCAAGGATAGTATGGACGAAGTTATAAATAATTTCACAAAGGTGAACAAAATTTATATTTTCTCCATCTTAACAGTGTTAAGAGAAACTAAAATTTAGCCTGATTTCAATAGTCAAATTGAATATAAAGTCTTAACTGGTATTGTTTAGAATCTGGAAACTACTTTAGGTTCTGTCTATTCTCAGACAGGCATGAATATTGATTTGATCGTTTAAAATGGTGTGATTATATATATATTGTGACGCAAGGTAGCTCTTAATTCAAGACAATGGAAACGTACGTCACAACTAGATGCAGCATCTGATTTTGCAAGCTATGTTCACACAAACTGGTAGTGAGTATTCTAACTCTAAACAGCTCAATTCCTGTGCACTTTATCTTTCCGTGCTTTATTTCTTTTAACATTAACCAGAAGAAAAGGAATTAATCCTTATTGAATCCAGTAGCACTGCGAGGCATGCCCCATGTTAAAAGGCCATCATATGTAGTATTCAAAGTTGTGAAAACTGAATCTAATTTGATTATACGCAGAATATTTAGCAAAAATGAATTGGTTCTGATAGCCAAAAATACGCCATTGAAACCCAGCAACAATGAGGTGTTTGGTCAGCACTGATACTGCAGTATTTCATAAATGGGAACTATTTTCAGTTTTCAGAGTAGAATGTCATATCCTGATAGAGGATAAAATTGTCATTTAGGAAAACTGAAATAATTGGAATAATTTTTGATTTTTCAGAGTGGAATCTTATATCTTGATGCAGGAAAAAAATGTTACTATGGGAAATTGAAAAAATAACATTTTAACCAAACAGGAAACTGAAAGTGATCCTTTGAAGTTTCCATGATATAAAATACTGGATGACTGGGAATAGGACATTTACATCACTTTTATAAGCCATTAACACTTACAGGCATCCCGGATACTAAAAATGCAGCACAGGGTGTCAATTTCCACATTTATTTTCCACTAATAAGAAAGGTTGGGACGCTCCTGACATGTCTGATAAATCCGAGATTTGGGTCTCTTCTGGCTGTTGAAGTACATTGGTGGTGTACAATCGAGTCTTGAAGATGACAAAGAAAAACCCACTGGTTCTGTCTCACAATATCAAAGGAATTAATTCACCCTTCATTTGACTCGTTGGGGCGGTTATATTGGTATCCCTGACATTGAAAAACAAATAAAAAGTGTCTGTATCGTGATGTGTTTGTATATTGGGAAAAAATATCAATGCATCTTGCATGATGTAGAAATAAACCTGCAATTTTAGAACATAATAAAAAACAAAAAGGGTGGCTGCCGGGAGGTTGGCGTCCACGTCGCGGCAGCTGGGTGTGATATATATGGGTGAAAAAAATCTGAACTTTTATCTTAAAACATAAATCCTTCGCCCATAAATATCATAGCAGACAACCTCTCTCTTTCTATATCTCTTGTAAAAAATTTGATAAATGTACGTCATTTTATTTTATATTTTTCAGAGCGAAAACAGCCGGAGAAGAAAAAATAAGAGAGTCCTCCAGGTGCTCCATGTAATGAATCTAACTGGCTGGTGGAAATGATTAAAATCTCCAGTTCAGTAGATGTCTCATATTGAGCTCTGTGAGAATAACGTCGAACAAGACCATGATTTACAGATTATACAATACATACATACTTTATTTTCTTATTTTTTTTTTTCAGAGATAAAACAGATGGCGAAGAGGAAAATAGAGAACACTCCAGGCGCACCATGTGATGAATCTAACTGGCTGGTGGAAATGATTAAAATCTCCAGTGCAGTAGATGTGTCATATTGGGCTATGTGAGAATAACGTCAAACAAGACCAAGGTTTACAGAATATACAATACATACATACTTTATTTTGTTTTATATTTTTTCAGAGACAAAACAGGTGGCGAAGAGAAAAATAGAGAACACTCTAGGCGCACCATGTGATGAATCTAACTGGCTGGTGGAAATGATTAAAATCTCCAGTTCAGTAGACGTGTCATATTGGGCTATGTTAGAATAACGTCAAACAAGACCTCTATATATATATATATATATATATATATATGTATATATATATATATATATATATATATATATATATATATATATATATATATATATATATATATATATATATATATATATATATATATATATAACCCCGTGTGCGACGGGGGGGGGGGGGGGGGGCGAGGGCCATCCGGTTTCTATCAGTGTCGGGAAAGAGAGCGACTGTGTTGCCGAGAGACAAAAACTGACATTTGCGGTCGGTGGCATCAATATACCCTGGTATATATACTACTTATGGCACTCGCACATAACTACCTCCATTGAACCATTTTAGGGATGGGGTTTGGTCGAGTAGTAGAGCAGCTAAATTTTCAAAAATGCTTATTTTCAGTTAGAGATGTTATGTGCGTTTCCCATTCAGCTAGGCGATTGGTGCCAAAGGTTGCAGGTTCTAGTCCCGCTCGTTCCGAACATAAAATATACATTTTCGGCATTTCCTTAATGCTGGTGGATTTAAGTCTCCGGTTCTGGAAATAAATGCAGACTCAGTAAATATACTGCATAACCTGCATAACTACCTCCATTGAACCATTCTGTATAAGAATGGGGATTTGGTCGAGTGGGTATGTGCGTTTCCCATTTCAGCTAGGCGATTGATGCCAAAGGTTGCAGGTTCGAGTCGCGATCGTTTGGAACATAAAATATACTTTTTAGTGGCAGAAACACTCACACAATATTTGTTAAAATATTGTTTTAAGTGACAACTGGTGGTTCCACAGTGCGTTGTATTATTTAAAGTCCAACTGTGATTAGCTACTCTTTGCTTACGGGGGTAACGAGTACAACGATACGGTACGTTTATAAAAAATTGTTACAATACATGGAATTTACATTATTAGAAGTAAGGACTGGTATAATGGGGATTACGTATTCTTCAATGTGTCTGAAGATTTTTGTTGCACAGTTTGTGTGTGCAAAACATGTTGCACCATGTTCCTGTTTAACCTCATGTGCAAAATTTTCAATAAAATGCTAGTAGTACTACATTTCTGCAGTGCGATTCAGCCCTACAATGCATTGGTATTCTGGCTTCCTATTGGTTGCTCCTTAGTTACGGCGTAACATCATGATGGAATCTGTGCCTTAGGTCTACAAATATTACATCAGGAACTTTGAGAATACAAGCTGCCATTAAAGACCATATACATATGTGGTCTTATTACACCGTATAATAGGAGCTGTAGTTAACAACCGTTCATCGTTTACTTTATTTTTTTTTGTGCGGGGGGATGGGTGTGTATCTATATAAGTATTGCGTCAGAAACTGTCTATAAGGACCAAGCATATGTGGTCTCATTATACATACTGTATTGGATCTGTGGTTGACATCCACCTACATATGCGCTCTATGTATCCTCACTATCCTGTACTGTCCTTTCATACTATGTGATCTTTAATATCCTTGCGGTGGCGAATGGTCTAGCAACCACGTGTTCTTTCTACCAAGACTATGCTATGCGTACTTTTACTTGTATACAGTGCATTTCTACTTTTTATGTTAACATACTTTGTTCCGTTGATTTTATGCCTTATCTGTATATTTTACTTATTCGGAATAAATAGCCTTTGGCTAATGTTACCTGTATGTAAACCGACCCAAAATAAAACTATGTCTATGTCTGTATGCTATTATATTACACAGACTGCACTAGAATCTGTGCTGTACATCTACAAGAACTACGTCAGAAAGTTGAAGCAAATAACAGAAACTGCCAATAAAGATCACGTACAAATGTGGTCTTATTGCACAGTGCACTAGGGTCTGTGGCTAACATCCGGATATCATGCTACTTTAGTGATTGTAGGAGGGGTGCTTTATTCAAATGTCGCGTCAAAAACTATTAAAATAACAAAAACTGCCTATAAAGAGCACATATGAATGGAGTCTAATTACTCATGGCATATTGAGACATGGACACGTGATTGAGTGCATAAATCCTAGTTCAAATCACTACTTCGAATGCAGATACACATTGATCTTTTGTATATTTGACAGGTGTTCAGCACTAAGGTTTTGTACAAGATACAGGATGGTCTCTCTGTACAAAGGTTTTAGTTTTTGCCAGAGGAAACAGCATCAAAAACTGATTATCAATGTCATTGTGCCAGTGACTTTATTATTTTAAATACCACCTCAAAAATGAAATAAAATTTGAAAAAGTAGTATGGGTTACTATTGTAATTTGCACAAGAAATATTTTTGGGTATTTTGTGCTCATTTAAATTTGTACCCGTGTGATATTTATTCAAAACTGAAAAAATTTACCAATGTACACCTGTGCTCCTGTATTCTTTCACAAATGCTGTTTACAAGGGTGGAAAATTTAATTGTTCTCAGTTGGGTGACTTTTATTGGTATGTCAGCACAGCTGATACAATTCTCCATTTATACATATCAATATAATGATGACCTGCCTCCATACAATGCAGAGAGAATGCTGATAATGGATTCTATCATGTTAAAAAAAATGAAGCAATACAAAAGCGTGTGAGGCAGTTCTCTGTTTCACATCACATTGATGGATCTTACGGTTCCCGCTCACTATGAAGCGAGTTTATCACCTATTCAATTGCAAGGTTCATCCTTGTTACATAAAACTCATCGTTTGCTTTCGCCATAATTTGCCTTTTTACCTCTGGTGTTTTGTCCGTTTATGATAATAAACCAGTCGTCATTCACTCTTTACGAGTGGGGTACCGGGAGTACCTGGCCCAAGAAAATTGTGGCACCTTTGGCGACGTTGCTTTTTATAAACTGTGCTATATAGGGAGTCTCACACAAAGACCACTGTATTTTACGCTTAAACAGTCGAGGGTAATATAGTTGTCTTAGGGTAGATACTCCTCATGTTCCGCACAGTGAATGACGGTTTTATCCCATTTGCTTGTCCCATTTTTAATCAATTGATTAGTCCATGTAACTTGTATAAAATTACACCGATCCGACTCATAGTGTTAAAAATAACATCTAGCTGTAAAAACGGCGTACTGGGTTATTCAAACATGCTTACACTATTTGCTCCTGATTGTTATTATATTTAGTATTTCTTCTCGGACCAGATGTACTTATGCTGTGGACTTCAAGTACGATACACACTCACACGCACACACACACACACTCAAACACATATTCTAATTCTTGCAATTATAAAGCCATACCAGATGGCTTTGACTGCACGCACACTGTGTTTTTTCAAACGAGCGGTATGGGTTCATATCGTATAGTAGCTTCGTTTCCGCGTTTACAAGTGTCCAAGTTTGTGGCAGCGGCAAAATCAAAACATTGCAGACGACATTGCGTGGTTAAATACAGGACGGGTCTTGTTGGATACAAAAAAGCGCTTAGCACAATTTCGGCGGAAGAAATGCCTATTGGTTACTCCTTAGTTACCGGGTAACATCATGATATAATCTGTGCTTCACGTCTGCAAATATTGTATCAGGAATTATGAGCAAATAGACTGTCATTAAAGCCTATTTACATAGGTGGTGTTATAAAACAGTGAAATAGGATCTCTGGTTACGGTCGGTAATTCATTAGACAGTGTCATTACCATATCCAAACCGTAGTCCTAACAAAACAAATCCAAGTCAATTCCGACCAAAGGCAATGGTCCTTGGTATGTATAGCTGAAAAATATAAATTTATAGTTCGTATTTACCCAAAAGAGACCAAAACGTAAGTGCAAAGGTCCATAGGGGGAAAAAAAATTATCTAGTTTTCACATGACAGAATGCAAAAAGTTTTGTTTGAAATTATAGGCCTATTTCAGTAAATTGGCTTGAACATTTGCATCATTCATGCATAAACAAGACCATACAATTTATGAAAAGGGACCATAATTTGCAGCACATCAGAGAATTTGTAAGTGGAGGTTCTTAACTTGTTGAAAATGTTAATAAATTCAGTATTTAAAAAGGTACTACTTGCAACCACAATCTCAACAATGATCATCATCCATACAAGTCCACAAAGCGACACCAACACCAACATCAATCCATCAGAAAAGCCCTCTAGGCCTAAAATGACCATCAATAAGAATCTAAACAACATGATTATATAATTCGATTTGTTTTAGGCATGTAGTTAAAGACATGAAGTTGTTTTAAAGGAGATAAACTAAGAGTATTTCAAAAGGAAAAGTGTTTGAATTTCCAAATATAGTAAGTACATTGTTTCAAATGTTAAACATCAGCCAGAAGTAAGTGACATTAGGCCTCAAATCATTAAGACGTCGTCAAAAATGCATTACAATAGTCAAAATTTGTAAGGACAGCAGTCACATTTCAAGTTGGTTTCAAGAAGTATTTTTGAAAGGACATTTAAATGTTCAAGGAAACATATAATCCCACAAATCATCTAATAAGTCAATTATTAGGTATTTTGTTTTTCTGGATGATTATATATATATATATATATATATATATATATATATATATATATATATATATATATATATATATATATATATATATATATATATATATATATGTATATATATACATACATATATGTGTATGTGTGTGTGTGCGTATCGCGTCAGAAAATTGCCTATAAGTACCAACCAAATGTGGTCTCACTACACAGACTGTATTGCCACTGTGGTTGACGTCCACATACACGTCTGATCATTGTATCCACCCTAGCTTAAAAATACTCATAGTACTGTCCTTTCATAGTTTAGAACCTTTAATTATCTTGTGATGGCAATTAGTCCAATTACCACGAATTCTTTCTACCAAGACTCTGCTATGCGTACTTTTACTTTTATATAGTGTACTCATACTGTTACTTAATGTATATTTACATGTTTTGTTCCGTTGATTTTATGCCCAATCTGTTATTTTAAATTAGGCGGTATAAGTAGCCTTTGGCTAATACAACCTGTATGTGAACCGACTCAAATTGGAGCTATGTCTATGTCTGTATGTTATTATATAACGCCGAGTGCACTGGGATCTGTTCTTAACATCCACAAATATTACATCAGGAAGTTAAAGCATATAAGATAAACTGCAAATAAAAACCACGAACATATATGGTTCTATTACACAGTGTATTCGGACCTGTTGTTAACATCTGTAAATCATGCACAATGCTACTTCAGTGATTGGGGCACGAATGCATTATTTAAATGCAGGGTAAAAACTATTAAAATAACAAAAACTGCCTATTTAAACCATATATATATGTATTCTAATTAGTCGTGGTATATTTACACATGGACATATGATTGAATGCACAAATCCCATTTCGAATCACTACTTGGAATATAAATGCACATTGATCATTTGTATCTTTGACAGATGTTCAGCACTTATATTTTGTACAAGGTACAGGATGGTCTCACTATACAATAGTTTTGGTTTTTGCCACATGCAACAACATCAAAAATTGGTTATCAATGCCATTGAGCCTGTAACTTCATTTCAGGTATCATTTCAAATACCACCTAAATTAAATAAAATTTGAAAATATAGTATGGGTTGATATTTTAATTTGCATCAGAAATGTAGTTGCGTATTTTTATTGTCATTTACATATGTATTCATGTGATATTTATTAAAGATGAAAATTTTCACCAATGTATACATTTAGAACACCTATGCTCCTGTGTCCTCTCAGAGGCGTTGTTTACTAGTGTGGAAAATTTAATTGTTCTCACATGGGTGACATTTACTGAAATTTCTGCACAGCTTATGCAAATACCCATTTATACACATCTATGTAATGATGACCAGCATAAAATACAGGGAGAATGCTTTAAATGATAGCTTAATATTTTGTTAGAAGCAATACAACAGCTGGTAAGTTAGTTATCTGTTTCACATGTCTGTCATGTACCTTACTATCCCCGCTCACTATGTTAAGAGTTTATCACGTATTTAATTGCAAGGTTCTTCCTTGTTAGTATATTCTACATAAAACTCATCGTTTACTTTCGCAGTAATTTGGCTTTAACATCTGCTGTATTGTCCGTCGATGACATGATAATATACCAGTCGTCATTCACGCTCTAACAGTGGAATACAAGGAATACCTCCTCCAAGACAATTGTATTACCTTTTCCGACATTGCTTTACTGTGATATACAGAGAGTGTCTCCGACAAAGATCACTGTATTCCACACCTAAATAGACAAGAGTAATATGGCTGTCTTAAGGGCAGATACTCCTTATGTTCTGCACAGTGAATGACGATTTTAACCCATTTGCCGTCCCAATTTTTAATCAATCGATTAGCTCATGCAACTTGTATACAATTACACCGATTCGAAAAATTTTGTCAAAATAATATTGAAATGTAAAAAAAAGGTGTCATTAAAGTAACAGCACAATATCAGACACTGATATAATGATGTTACTTTAACATATGTACACTATTTGTTCTTTCTTTTGTTATTATGTTTACTCTTTTTCCTGTGCACTTCGAGAATGATAATAAAGATATATAATTATATACATAATTGCAGCGGAATAAAGTAATGACTTCCAAGAAGTAGTTCTGGACAAATAAACACAAATACAATACACACACACACACACACACACACACACACACACATATATATATATATATATATATATATATATGTATATATATATATATATGTGTATATATATATATATATATATATATATATATATATATATATATATATATATATATATATATATATATATATATATATATATATATATATATATATATATATATATTGCATGCTGCCACCATGTTGTTTGTGGTCTGCCAAGTGAATATGTGTATAGAGCAGCTGACAGAGAATTGAGTTGGGTTGCTCTTTGGTATATGCTGCGGCGCGATCGAGCAAGAATTACGTGTTAGACAGTTCAAGCAGCATCATCTCTGGTTGAAAATGGTTTCTTTTTCCTGGTCTTAATCATTGTTTCCCACACATGTAAATAACCTGGCGAAGGATGCAGTTGTAAAAATTGCAGTAAACCGAAGTGTAAAATATACTAAAAACCTAGACAGGATACAAATACTTTCAAAACATTTAAATTTTAAATTCTGATAACATTTTTCTAATCATAAAACACAGACATCCTGGACAAGATCCAAATTCATTTCAAACCAAATTTGCTTGCTGAACTCATCACCCGGGTTTCTCTGACCCCAGCAGACTTCATCACTGGCTAAATCCGACGGATTGTCATTACGACCATCCATATGCTGATTTGCAGATAGTGAGATAATTACCTTTCACACGGTATTTTTCATTTTTGTAACAAATATGATACAAGAAAAGGAAAACATGTATTTATTGTAAATAGTAACAGTGTGCGAAACTGCCCATCCTTGCCATGGATTTAATAGATAATCTCTGGTTCTTTTCCTCAGAGGCATATTGAGCAAATTTGTTTTTTGTTATATTTAAATCAGAATTATTTTCATTAATATATCCATAATACGCGGCCATTTGGTCCAGTACTTTAATGGTATTAAAAAAGATCGTGAGGCTAATATGGTCCATTGACAATCGATGTTAGAGGCAAAGTATTTTTCCTTTATTTTGTTTTTCTTCCTTAGAATGTATTGGGTTAGAATTTGCCAAAAAATAGTTAAGACAAATCTTACCAATTTTTTATAACGTTAAAGTGTTTGGACTCTCCTCTGTACATTTTATGTATATACGTTTTTAAACGTGATCCTCCTGGTTGCTGCAGTCAGATGTTCAAAGCATGGTTCCTTGACCAAAATATGACGAAAGATGCATATGTTTAGAGTAAACGAACAACGCAATTTCAATACATAGGAAATGGCTACTTACCTTTAAATAAACCATAGCTTCATATCTGTATATTCACGGAGTTGTGCAATGACCAACATCTAGAGCTTAAGCTTTTGTGCAAACAAACCATGACGGTTAAAAAGCGCTCATCTTGGTCTGATCAGCTGGGACACGCTGCGTTTACCCGAATGAGTTGCTTGCACTACATGTTGCATGCATGTGAGAGGAAAGTCGAATTTTGATCAAGTAGAATATAAACAAAAAAGAAAACAAAAAAAAAAATACATTTCATTTCACATGATCATAACTTTATTTTTTGTGAATTTTACAGAAATATTGCGACAAGTTGAGTTCTGAAGTTGATATTTTTTCTTTGCCTTCGACTTGGCTTTCATCTGTAGATCCTGTACCATGACGGGAGATGTAGCTGGTAATGTTTTGTTTCTTTTTCTACTAGTTTTTCCTCCGTTTTGAGGACGGGAAAGATCCCTTGCTTGATTGAAGTCTCCAAGCCCTGGTATATTGCTTTCAATCTTCATAATGGAGAGTATAATAATTGACTCTCTTCGCTACTCAGCAGTCTTAAAAGTCTGTGCTCTTACAGTAGAACGAGACGACCTACTAATCGTAGATTTTGTCAATCTATACATTCCTTATTAATGCTATAGATCTTGTCAAATTAACGAACCCCCGATTGGAAAATTTGGTATTATCTTGTGAACCTACCACTATCATTTATTTGTTATCCTGCATCAAATGTAATTCACAATATGTGTGCCTTACTACTCAATCAGTTAAAAAGAGATTCAGTGGTCATAAAACTACAATTAAAAATCACAAGTTAAACACTTTTTTGTGTAACCATTTCAATTCTGCAGAACATTCACATTTGGATTGCCGGATACAAATTATTGATTACATAGAACCAAATTTGTTAGACCAAGACAGTTATGTTAACACAAGGAAATCATTACAAAAAGGAAGATTTTTGGATCAAAACACTTAATTCAGCTTTTCCTTATGGACTCAATGACAGAATTTTAGGCTTCGATGATGTTAGGAATTTGGACTTTACAACTCTTGACAGAAGTCACACACCTTTTCATAATAATCTGGCTGGTATTCAAAGAAGAAGAAGTCATGGACAAAGAAAATCACGAAAAAACAGGAAATGTAGGAATGTGGATACAAAAGACCTTGTCCAAAATTTACTACAGGATTTCTCCAATGGCATTGCTCAATTACATACAGCTCTTAAAGCACTATCATTTCGAGACATAACAAGAATAAATGAATATTTGGGTCTTACTAATTCACAACACACATTTCCCGCAATTTTTTGTGAAATTGTGTATGCTCACACAACAACTATTCGGAAACCAGATTCTAATAAGAAAAAATTAGATCAAATGTTTTGCAGCATTCCTTCCAAACACAAAATCATTGACTCACTAAACATTCAGTCCCTTTTCAAATTGAAATTTGTTCGTAACATGATTCCCAAGGAGTGCAAAATGAAAGAGCCCCCCATCATTTCCTATAAATAATATGGCAACAATATTGGACAAAGTATCATGAATTACAAAAATTTCTGGCTTCAATTACTCTTGAGGATATCGCAGCAAATCAAAATTGTGACTGTATGTCTAATAGTAAATATTCTAAGTTTGTTGATGCACACCACAAACATGTATTTACAGGTAACTGGGATATAAAACGAAATTCAGGTTTAAAAGAAATGATGAAAAAAGGTACAAAATTTCGGATATGTCCCAAGTTGAATATTGACAGTATTTTTCAGGATACATGTGATGCACTTGATTCCTACTGTATGAAATGGGCAAAGAAAGAAAAAATTGAATTTCAGAAATTTGAAGGATGGTTATCAAACTTGAAAAGAGTCTTTAGAAATAGAATTTATCGTTACAAATCCCACATTAAGAATTTCAATACGGTTAGTCTAAAACAGCCTAACTTTCTAAAGCAGTCAAAGAACTACAAGATAGATTTGTAGTCACTAACATAGATAAGGCTGGTAACAATTTTGGGATCATCTGCAAAAAATATTATCTTGATGTTTTGAAAAAGGAACTTGGTATAAACAATATTTCAGACACAAAAGGAAATGACGTTTATAAACTACACAAACAATCCATAGATAATTTGATAGATGCACATAAATATGAGATGAGAAGGAATTTTAATATCAAAATTTCTGGAGAGGACTCCTCTATTCCACTTTTGTTCTGGATACTCAAATTACATAAAAACCCTTTTAAATCTGGATCTAAAGCTGGTGCTTCAAAATGTACAACAAAACAATTATCAAAAGGAGTAACACTGTGTTTAACTGCAATTAGGAATCATTTTTGTAAATACTGTAATACAATTTCTAGAAACTGTGAAATAAATTGTTTTTGGAGTATTAACAATTCTTCCGAGTTTGTATCTAAAATCAAAGATGTAAAGGCAAAACATATCAAATGCTTTGATTTTTCTACACTGTACACAAATCTACCCATAGATGAAGTCAAAAGTTCACTTTCAGAATAAATTAGCAAAATGTTTAAACATAATGGTAAACCATACATAAATATTAATTCATATGCAAAGAAAGCATATTGGTCACACAATAAATATTCAAAAAGTAACGTTAAATCTTACACTGTTGAAACTTTGATAGATGCTATAAAATTTCTCTTGGATAATACTTTTGTTCAATGGGGATCATTGGATTTTCAACAAATAAAAGGCATTCCAATGGGTAGCAACTGTTCCCCTTTACTGGCAGATTTATATTTAACCTGGCTTGAATTTAGGTATATGAATAAATTAATGAAAAAGGACTTTCGAATGGCTACAAAATTATCAAACAACGCAAGATATATTAATGACATTCCTTGCGTAAATGTACAAAATTTCAATGGAATTGCTAAAGAAATTTACCCAAACGATATCCCTTTGGAGGATAACAATTCAGATGGTTTCAGAGATGTGTTTTTGGACTTGGATATTCAGGTTACTAATGACAGGTTTTGTATTAAAGTCTATCACAAAATAGATGAGTTTAACTTTGAAGTGGTTAATTATCCTTTCGAAGACAGTAATATTTAGGAAACTATTGGTAATAATACGTTTTTGTCACAGATTTTGAAATTTGGTCGTATTTGTTCTGAATTTCAGGACTTTGCATCTAGAACCAAATTTATTTACAATAAACTTGAGTCAAGAGGATTCAAAGATGTACTTTTGATCAAATATTTCTACAAATTTAGCTGTAAATATCCAGAGATCGTTAGAAAGTTTGGCTTGAAGATTTTAGACTTGCCAAGCAGCTACTGACAACAGTTACAAGCTTGCCTAACTGTGCTTGATATCTGGTTAAGAAATATTACATTTTCGTTGCATTCTCCTGACTTAAGTACAAATAATGACTTTCATTCTTTTCTGACTTGCCCTATAATTTAACTGTTAATAGCCAAAGATTATTAGAAAGTTTGGCTACAATAATTTACAGTTTTTAGACTTGTCTGTTTTGCTACTAACTTTATCTTTGGCATTATTCTGTTTAAATGTTCACCTTTCAGACATTTTAGGCCAGCTTGTTTTCTGTTAGGTCAAACCCCCAGGGGCTATAGGTAGCAAGCAGCTACTGACGACAGTTACAAGCTTGCCTAATTATACTCAAAATCCTGTTTAGAAAATTGTTTTGATAACATGTTTTTGACATAAATGCCAACAACTTTTATTCTTTTCTGACATGCCTAAATACACATTTACTCAAAATTGACACTATTTTCTCAAATGTCACAAACCTGACACATTAAGTTGATACATTGACTCAGGGTTGGCAGTTAAATCGAGCTTAATTGCTTGAGGGGTATGTGTCATCACAGACTTTGTTTTACATTTCTGGTGCAGGATGTCCATGTTGCAGTCCTTGTTGGGATTTCCCTTGGTTAGTACAGCTGGTCTAATTGCAACTGTTTATTTTACTATCACTGGGACTGAATATAAGGCCCCCAGCATATTGGTTCAGGGGTAAGTCAAATTGTTCTTATCTGAACCTGTACTATACAAATTTAGTAATTATGGTTTGTTTGACAGGTATTCTTCTTTCATAATGAAGCTCTGCATTTATAGGCAAAACTTCACGTACCTAATTCATCATTTGCCACGTTCATATTTATTCTTTATCATGTGGGTTGTCTTTGCTGAATATTTAGCTTAGACAAGGAGCTGCTACTCAGATAGACATATACGGGTAAAAGGCTCCGAAACATGTTGAGTAGTTACCCGCTGAAGACCCTTTAATTTATTTGGGCTGATACAGCCTATGTCAAAATTTTACAGAGGAACGTCTGCAATATGGACAATAGTAATTCCATATGTATATAGGTTAGACAAGGACAGGTTACCTTATGGAGAGTAAAGAGTTCGGACTGCGGAATAGGATATTGACTACTAGGAAGTGGTTCTGGGCAAAAAGACACAAATACAATACTCCACATTTTTATTCTTGCTATTTTGAACTTTACCAACAGATGTTTTCGGACAATACACGAATATTTTAATCGTCTGCTTGGGGTCGGGCTTCCATTAAGTTTTACAGTGTTTGCAGCAAGCCACTAGTCTATGGTTCTTGGGGGTAAATAAGTATCAACAGTCCTGCAATACACACACGACGCAATAAGCTCAAATGCCACTATTGCCCGTGGACACGTGAGGCAAGGTATCTTTTGCAAATCCATAGGCATGTTGCCGAAAAATAACTACTCATAATCTCGGCACATGGTCGCTGTGCGTGGCTCGTAGAAATTTTGCTTCAGCACAATAACACTCAAATTGCGATGGTGGCGTCCTGTAGTGAATAAATCTGTCATTCTTTCACCTTTGCTTTTATCGCTCATCAGATGGGCAAATACAATCAAGTGTCTGAGTGGGTCCAGAAAATTGTCTTGTTCAAAGTTTGAAGCTATGCCTCTCATGAATTATATACTTGGAACACTATCTTGCATCTCATTATACAAAGGCTGCCAATGTTAGTAACAGATGATAGTTCTTTCTGGTGGAGGTTCAATGGTCTGGCTGGCTTTCTGTAAAAGTTGTTTTAGGTAAACAGTCTTGCCAAAACCGGTAGGGGCCTCCACAACCATCGTAAAAAGCGTGTTTATAAGTGACGTGTTTCTGTATCATTGAGTGGCCCTGGTCCCTCAATCAGTGGACTTTGGCTGCCAAAGTGTGTCCCTTGGCTTTTAAAAGAGTGGCCCTGGATTGCCAAAGAGTGTCCCTTGGCCTCCAAAAGGTCACTTGAAGTCTTCCCTAAGTGGTTAAAACTAGGTACAGCTTGCGTCAACCATTTTTGCCATTTTATTTTTGGTGATTCAAACCATGTACTTGCAGTACGTGTGTATTCAAATTGCCTGATTTGATTTCTGACAAATGGGACTCATGTGTTTGTATGTCTACAGCAACTTGGCTCACTTAAAGGTATTTGATACAATCTAAACCTACTTATAAGATTTTGATGTCAAATTATCAAATGTGCTTAAAGGGTATCTGTAGGGTCTCTACAAGGCGTCTCTAGGGCGTCTGAAGGCATCTGTAGGGCATCTGAAGGCACCTTTAGGTCTTTTGAAGGCGTCTCTAGGGCATCTAAAGGCATCTGAAGGGCATCATAAGGCGTCTGTAGGGCATTTGAGGGCATCTGTAGGGTGTCTGAAGGTATCTGTAGTGTGACTTTGTAAATTCAAGTTAGCAAGAGCTGTTTTATCTCCAACACCTATAGCAAAACCAGCATTCTAGGTGATGTGACATTTCACACATGGGCGGGACTTTTACAAATCGATACAGTAGGTCCCAATATTGTCTTTATAGAATTCTACTGGGTTTCAATCTTGCAGTGGAGCCAATAGGTATTTCTCTATCCATTGAATGTTTTGTATGCCTTGATTTTCCAGTAGCTTGTCAAATTTATGGAGGCCATCTTATCCTCGAGTCTTGATCACTGTCGCACTTGATTCTATCCTACTTATAGATTTTGTCCGTGTGGACATGTCAGGTGTGTTTTCTAAACAAAGCCATGTGGTGATCGGCATACTCATCTTTGTTTCTTCCTTCCTTTCGTTCTTTCTTTCTTTCTTTCTTTCTTTTATGTTGTTGCAAATTTCTAGGTTATCTACTAACTTTGCCGGAAGTGACTTTTCCCGGTGCTAAATATAGCCCTTGATATGTAAAGTGGGCCGATACAGATATGAAGATACAGACTCTTTATAGGTATAAAGACGTGTTCTATGTTTAATTCTTACTCATCTTTATGGTGCAATCCTTAATCCCCATTATGCAAGTGATGACTTTAAACAAGCAGATAATGAATGTACAGTAGCAGGTAAGTAGTTAGCGCCTGGCATACTGTAAATGCACCGACATTGTAAAAAAACATTATGTAATTATTCCGTTATTTCAAACTTGGATCTAAACAACATTGTCCATATGATAAAGGTGTTTCTTCTCAATCAGTAATTGCTAGAGTTTGTGCACGACTACTAGGTTTACGGGACAGGTGATCTCCCAGACTCATGAATACGGTGTATATTGATATCCTGATATTATACATCAATACATGACAATGCTCTAGTATACAGACTTGAAATGTACAATACTGTGGGTTAGCGTAACTACTTATTCTTTTACCTCATACAGCTGACAAATTAAATGTGGTCAGGACCTTTATGTTACAAAGGAGACTGAAATCTCGTTTTTCTTGCTCACGCTTGTTGCAGAATATCTTGCCATAAGTCTCCAAGAGAGATCAGGTATTTTACACGTTACAAGCTGACTGGCTTCGGTCATGAATTCATACATAATTTCCGTCCAAATGTAGAGTCCATTTATCAACAAAGTCGTACTAATTATAAGACGACTCCATGTGGCTGAGTCATTGGTGCCGAAGGTTGCTGATTCAAGATCCGGCCGTTCCATAGTTACAGTAAAACAGTAGTCACAGTAAAACATCAGTACACACAGGCATACGTTATAAATAAAGTTATATAAATGTGATCACTTTACTGCCAACACCCAATGACTGCACAGTTGTTTTTTTTTTTGGGGGGGAGGGGTATATCCCATTATATAGTCACAGTATAGGCCCATCACTTCGTTATACAAAATACCCTGTATAGTGAAGCCATTTACCTAAAACTAATGAAGCAATAGAAAAGGTGGGCATGGCCAAACAGACAGATGCAGAGGTAGATCAACAAACATTAATTAGTGTACAGAGCAGACAAAACACTATCTTTTGGCATCTGTTTTAATATTCACCTTTCAAACATTGTATGTTGGCTTGTTTTCTGTTAGGTGAAACCCCCAGGGGCTTTCGGTGGCAAGCAGCAGCCTATAACAGAAACAAGCTTGCCTAATTATACGTTCTGTCTATCTAAGATATATAATTTTTTGATTGCATTCTCTTGACTTAAATACTAATGACATGACTTTTATTCTTTTCCGACTTGCCCTACAAATTTTGCTGTTAATATCTAAAAATAAGAAAGCTTGGCTACAACAATTTTAAGATTTTAGACTAACCTGCTTTGCTACTTAATTTTATCATTTGGCATCATTCTGTGTTAATATTCACTTTCAGACATTTAAAGCTTACATGTTTTCTGTCAAGATAAAACCTGCAGGGGTTGTCGGTTGCAAGCAGGGGCCAACAACAGTTACAAGTTTGCCTAATGGTACTTAAAATCGTGTTAAGAAAATACTATGTTTTGATAATATGTTTAGACACAAATGCTAATGACTTTTATTCTTTTCTGACATGTTAAATGCACATTTACTCAATATTAAAAAAAATCACAAAATATACAGTATTTTTTGAAATGTCACAAGCGTGACACATTAAGATGAACCATTGATTCCGGGTTGGCAGGGAAATAGAGCTAAATTGTTTCAAGCTTTTTAAAGTAAGGAGTAGGTTTCATCATCGGGTTTGTTTTACATTTCTGGTGCAGGATGCCCATTGTTGTAATACTTGTTAAGATTTCCCTTGGTTTCTACAGGTGGTCCAGCCACAACTGTTTATTTTGCAATCACTGGGACTGAATGTAATGCCCCAGTTTGTTTCTACTTCATACACTGGCAGGTGGCTTAACTAAGATAAGCTATCCAGCCGGAAAGGGTACATTCTGGTTCAGGGATACATGTAAGTCAAATTGTTCTTATCTGAACATGTACTATGCAAATATAGTAATTATGTTCTGTTTGACAGGTATTTTTCTTTCATACTGAAGCTGTGGATTTATCAGCAAAAACGTCACGTATTTAGCTAATTCATCATTTGCCACGTTCATATTTATTCTTTATTATGTGGGTTGTCCTTTCTGAATATTTAACTGAGATAAGGAGTCCCTACTCAGAAAGACAAGTACGGGGATTGGCTGTGAAACATGTTCTGAGTAATTGCCTTCTGAAGACGCTTTCATTTATTTGGTCTTATACAGCCTATGTCAAAATTCTACAGAAGAACGTGTGCAATGTAGAAAATAGTTCTTCCATATGTATATAGGTTAAACAATGACAGGTTAGCTTATGGAGAATAGGGAGTTCGGACTGCGAAATAGGGTAAGTACCACTAGGAAGTGGTTCTGGACAAAAAAGACACAAATACAAAAACCACGAAAACATATTTTTGACTGTTAAATTATGCGATCTATGTCGCTGGTTGAAACTTTAAATGTTGTGGTTTAAGAGCATGGAAACCGGTTTGGAACCTCCTAGGTATAATACCGTTGAAGGCAACGACAGTATTTGCTCTATAAAAACGTGATTGAATTCTGCTTGGAACTGTATTCAGGTTTACAACAGAACAGAAATATGTATGCAGATGACACCACTTTTCGTGTCACTGGGAGGTCTCTCCCTGAGATTGATTCCATGTTAATGACGTAGCAAAGCGGACTGGATGTTGGTGGACCCATTTCCGTATGCTTGTTAATGAACCTAAATCAAAATCCATTTTGGTGTTTTCAATCCAAAAATTGAGACAACAAAATAGTCACTGTTTAAATGTTTTTTCCAATGTAGAGGTTCTCCAAAAATGTGGATGGTCATAAAATTCTGGGTCTACAAGTAGATGAGTATTCGGCCTGGGAAAAGTATGTAGCATTAATCTCTAGAAAAGCATCTGCCAAATTAGGAGTGTTGAAGAAGATAAGAGATTATTTACCCATGCATGTGCAAAAAGTGTACGTTAATGCACATATTCTTCCTCGCATTGAATATTACTGTACAGTATGGGGTAGTTGTCAGAAAAAACAACCAGACAAGGTTAAACACTTACATAAATTTGCAGCGCATTTGAATCTGAATGTAAATGGCAGACAATGTTAAATGTTTTCATATCTAAACTAAATTGGATGTCCATAGAAGATCTTCAAAAACCCAAGTCAGCTGATGGAACACGGGCATCTGTTTACTCTGGAGCTAAAATCTGGAGCAATTACCAACAGAAGGAAAGGATGCTAAGTCTCTATTTGAGTTCAAAAGGTTGTGTACAAAATGTATTCTGGAGTCAAGAGGGCGATGTAGACAATCCAGGTATGGCACCACAGTTTTCTGTTTTATGTATGAGCCATTGTACATTTTGCCTGCGTAGACAGACCCTTCTCACCGCGGTCCGACTGAGGACGAAAAAAACATAACCCCGCTCGAAGGGTCTGCCGAGGACATGCATTAATCCGTTTCACAGGGCAATAAAACTGGTCATAAAACTTAGGTGCGAAGATTTCTGATATGGTTACTACGGGACGGCGGCCAATAGCGAATTTGTGTAATGGACGGAGGGCCCAATAGAAAAACTGTGTATTGCACGCAAGGCCAAGACGGGCGACGGTCATAAATATGCATGAGTAAACACTGTGGTGACCGATCAGCCAATCAGTGTAGCCGCGTAGTGTAGCCAAGTATTATCCTGTTATACACTGTGTAAATTGTATTATAATTCTCTGTATATTAAAACCAGCTTTTGTTTTTGGTCCTGTGTGACAGTACAATTCGTCATACATGTATTTGAATGAAATATTCAAATGTATCAAATTAGCACCATACTAAAATTAAAAGCTTTTAATATGAACATACAAAAAGGCAGCAGATTTTTCGTCAAACTGTTTACTAACCATTTGGGTACACAATGTACTTCATCTGCTACGATGGTTGTGACATTCTTCTGGTATTTGTCCGACAACAGCATGTCTCTCCATCTTTGATTCTTTAGCCAAGTTTCAGGAGATGCCATCACTATTTGATGCTTCCCATCTTGCACTCCGTCATCATTTTCCCCCAGAATACACGCGGAAATCCCCATTGAATTTAGTTCAACAAGGTGCCATTTTAACAAGCTAACTAGGGGGCACACAAGAACAACTATCCCATCGTCTTTGCCCTGGATGATATCGTATAACTTGGGGATTAGTTGAAAGGTGATGGACTTCCCACTGCCTGTAGGTAGTATAACAAACGTATCCCTTTTGTTCACTATTATTCCATATAGTGCTTTATTTTGTTCTGACGATGTCTCAAAATCTTTGCCGCACGCATGAACTGCTTTTTTTAACAAAGTCCCGGAATTCGTCATCCATGTTTAGGCTGTTGCAGGCAGCGTACGGTAAAACGCGATGGCGATGCAACAGGTACGGTCAGAGCTATTCTGCTCTGGAATCACCGTACACACATCGCATCCCACAGTAGCCAATTCACCCCTATAGGCGCTAATTCAATTACTCGCCGATTACCTTATCTCAATATCAAACACTTTTTAATTGCTACCGTACCGCCCGCCAATACACAACTCGTTCGCACCTGGGTTAATTACTTAGATACAACCATGTCTACGACGCTAAAATTATCCCAGAAGGCTACTCGCATTTATGACTTCCGCTTCACAGCGCAGCCAATCAGGGCGGCCCGTTTCACGGAGCATCAGCGCTAGGATCTGAACGCTGATGCAACTCCTCGGCAGACCAAGTCCGCCGTCAATAGAAATCCACAATATGAATAGCGCGGCGGTATTGGTCTGTCTACGAAGGCAATTGTACATTGTATTTACTTTCATCTTGAATGTTCACATTATACTTTTGCAAGTGGGCCCTGGGGTAGAATAATACTTACTTGTGCTAACTGGGTCACCCTCTCAAGATAAAGTAAAGAGTTCGGACTGCGGAATAGGGTACTGACTACGTGGAAGTGGTTCTGGGCAAAAAGACACAAATACAATATATATATATATATATATATATATATATATATATATATATATATTATACAACAGGTCAGTTTATGCTCTCAAATGATCCTTGTCATGAAAAAGTGGCTGAAATTAGATTCTGCAGAACGGAAATAGTTTAAAAGAAATGCTGGTGGATGCAAAAGATTAGAGTCGCCAGGGCAGGTCTAAAAGGAAATATAGTCTTTTAATGGGACTTGAATGTGTTCTGTGTGGTTTACCATGTCGTACACTTCCCTGTTTTCTGAGCTTTTTCAGAAATAGGACCCGACTTATTTTGCTACATAAGCATGTATTTGATTTCTTTGTGGCCCGGAAGCAAGTATGGAGACGTTCTTCAAAAACCCTGTACTCATGGTTAAGTATCATTTCACCGGAGAGAATATATTGAAAGTGGCAGCCATTATTGCAATATAAGGACCATGTATTTGGCGTTCACTTAAAATGTATTGTTGTTCTTTTTTTTTTTTTTTTTTTTTTGCTTTCTTTTTTACAACAAAGTATTTTATTGAACCTCCTTAAACCAGCTAGTGTCGCTTGAATGTATCGGAGAGGAATATGTGGACATCAAGCTCTAATCGGCAGTTGCCAGTTCCATGTTATTCAGTCCTAGCTGGCAATTTTACATATGGTTTCTACAGTGCACCAATCACAAACGTTATATTTTCATAAATTGAAACATGGCAATGGCGGTCTTCTAAATCGTATATAGAACAAGTAAACAACTCTAAACGCACTTTCATTCCTTAGCGTCCTTACATTATAGGCTGAATTGGTGGTTCCTTAGATGAATGCCTGTAGGTACCACTTAATTGTTGGTCTTGCCTCTGATTGTGTTGGAAGCGCCCTTTTTTTGATTCAAATAGCTGACTTGTCAGTCAGCTGAGCTTATCCTATTGTAAAATAATTTTAAGATTGATTTTAAATGATATTAGTTCAGTTTTTAGCAAATTCTCAATAAATCCTCTCCCAAGCCGCCAAGCCAACTTCTTTGAAAGAGCACATGGATACTACTGTGCGAACCTATATCTTAATTTGTTCACCGAGTTGCTCCTCGATTTTTTCAATTTTTTTTTAGGGAATTTCGTGTGTATTTGCTATGCTCGACTTCTTCTGCAAAATGGTTGCTTAGATTTTTATAAATGTTGCTAGTAGAAGGGTCAGGCTAAAATGTTTACTAGGTGATAATATTTCATTTTTTTCTGATCTTTAACGAAAGATGCAAGTTACTGGGGATTGCGATAGTAAGCCATATTTTGTCTTCCCATAATTATGGACCAGATTCAATTCAATCTTGATGGAGATGTACCTTGAGTGGTTCTTTACCAATTTTGTACGAATGGTTCTGCTCTAGCAATTTTTTATTTCATTTTTTTATTTGTGCATTTTTTTGGGCACAATCTTTAAAAATCTTCTCAAAAACTGCCAGGCCGTTTTCTTTGAAATTGCATAGGGATAATTCTGGGCCCCGTACACATTAATTTGTTCAATAGTTGGTGATTTGATTGTTTTTCACGCTATCATTTTTTGTGCGTTTTCACTTTTCTTGACTTTTTTTCTTCTTGGATCGTCTTCAGACTTATTGGGAATATCAGTGAATTGGATCTCCGCAAAATCTGTTCAGTAGATATTGGTGCCTTCCTTTTCTTTTTTTTTTCAACATATTATCAACGTTCAGGAAAAAATATTGTTAAAGGGTGTGTTCATGTTAGCAGCAGTGATGATGGTCATAAAAGTGACCTTGATACCCTTGTGATGTTCCCAGGAGCACTTCAGTCACGCCATGTAAAGTCAGCTTTGTAAGAGTCCTATGCTCAGCTGACCTTGGATGTACAGATATAAATGGTCCTGTGATCTCCAGAATAATATCAATTAAGTCAGCTTTCTTTAAGGCTGTCGTTGCGGCTTGTTCTATCTAAGTCTTCACCTACACAGTCATCATTTGTTAAATTAAAAGTGACAAGACCCACTACTCTCAGGATATAAGCTGATATTTCCGTTTGACATTTCAGTGGTACTCAAAGTCAAAGCCAAAATAAACCCCGTGGGTACATTTATGTTGTCGTTTAATGGTTACCATGGGCTTATGATCCACCATTACTAAGACATAAGCTGACCTATCAGTTTGACCTTTCAGTGTCAAAATCAACTCTCAGGTGCCCTCCCACATTAATGTTTTTAGTGACCGTGGGCTATGATCCACAATTACTGAGACATGAGCCAATATGTCACATTTGCTGCAGTTATACACATAGTGAAAATACTGGAATGCATATGTAGCATGACCCATAATTCATTATCCCAATAATTCGATAAAAAATAAGGAAATGGCAGTACAACATTGTAGTAAATAAACTGAACGGAGATTTGGTTCAGGTAGATTGCCACCTGGTTCGAAGATAACTCAGCATGGTGTGCGACAGACGTCTAAATAGCAAAAAATCAAAATTATATTTAAAAAAATAGAAAATGTTTCAGCGCCACCTATTAAACAAGTTAAAGTATAGAAATCTCCAGAAGTTCCTCTCTACAATATCCGAATAACTTATTTTCAAAGGTTTTAATATCAAAAATATATCACTGACCACTGGGTCTTGACCTTTTTAACAAACGTTGTAGAGACCCTGTGACGTAGATAACAACCAAGTCTAAAGAAGATCAGATCAACCGTGGTGCCGTGAAAGTAAAAACTATGTGTGAAATAATAGAGTTTATGGCAAATATTGTAAGTACCGAAGTATATGAACATTCAATAAAAATAAATGTACAGCAAACAGGGTGAGGTAACCCGAATGGGCTGATGGGCCCTCGTACACATAAATATACACAAATATTTCTGATTGTGAGGCCATATAACGTTAAAAGAGAAAATTACATCAGGTAATCGGAAACATTAAATATATTAAACGATGAAATGCAATTTTAATTGTACTTTAAATTTGTTTAAAATTTGGATACTTTTAAGTTCATTTGGTTAATAATTGAAAATTTCAGGAGCTCTATCAGACAAGGAAAAATCGGAAAAAAATATTGTGCATTTTGGCATAAACCAGTTTTGAGGTTGTCTGGTGTAATAATTATGAATCATTTTATTATTATTAAACACACTTTCAAATTTACCTGGTAATTTCTTGTTAACTGCTTTAAACATAAATATTCACACTTGAAATTTATTAATGTCTAACACGTTTGAAATACCCATCTGTTTAAAGCTCAGTGCTTTGTGTTCAGTGAGCTTCATGGAATTATGTCTGAGTGTCAACACAGACATATTGTTTTTCTAGGAATTCTTTCTTTCTTTCTTTCTGTCTTTCTGTCTTTCTGTCTTTCTTTCTTTCTTTACAGGCAAATCTGTCCGACATTTCATTTGTAAAGTTTTATACTTAGAAACTCCAAACTTGGCACACTTATAGTTCCATTGATGAAGTCTTGCTTTTTGTAAAGAGAGGTCATGTTCTTCAAAATTATGCAAATGCTGGCTAATTAAAGTGTAAAATCTTCAATATCTTATACTATAGTAGATGTGGTTCTGAGTGTATAGTTCAGTCATAGCGAGACAAATATCATCTCAAATATCAAAGTCAAAGGTCATGTCGGGGTAAAAGGTCAATTTTAGGTCAAAATGTCATTTTGAAGGTCAAAGTTTACTTCAAGTAGAGTGCACCTCAAGGTCAAAGGTCAGTTCAAAGTCAAAGGCCCGTTTCCATGGTGGCGTTCTTCTAGACATAATTTGGTCAATTTGTATCCAATTTTGATCATATTTGACTCAAATGGTAGCTATTGTAACACTAAACATTTTGTAACTTGCGTGTGACCTCTAAAGGTCAAACGTCAATGTCATTTGGACCTATGAAAGTTTCATCCAGTCATAACTGGGCCAATTTCCATCCAATTCTAATCATGCTGGACTCAAATAATAGGTATTGCAACACCGCACATTTGGTAATCAATATATAACGTCTAGAGGTCAAACGTCAAGGTCATTCGGTCATTTGAAAGCTTCATCTAGCCATAACTTGGTCCATTTTCATCTGATTTGGTTCATGTTGGGCTTAAATTGTGGGTATTGTAACACTTTACAATTTTGTAATTTACATGTAACCTCTAAAGGTCAAGGGCAAGGTCATTTGGACTTTGAGAGTTTCATCCAGCCATAACCTATATACAATGTGAAGTACTAACGGACAAAAAATGTAGCATTTAATATTTACAACTTTTGCATGCACACGGACAGATTTGCTTTGAGGCAAATCTTCTTTTCTAGTTAATAATTGTAAACAGTTTTTTTTTTTTTTTTTGTAACTGTGGACAGACGAGAGACGCAGACACTGCCTATTAGTTCAGCTGAGCTAAAATGAGTTAAAGGATAATATCATCACCATATATAACAAAAGTGAGTTTGACCATAAAGAATAAACTATCTCTAATTTACCTGTGAACGCTCAACTATCCCTAATTTGTCAATTTATCACTAAGCCATCTAGGAAGTCGATGCGTTTTACCTACTTTCGATTTAAACTATCGCTTTCCTGTATTAGATAATCATAGCTAAAAGACACGCAATTACACCGTGGTAAATGATAAATGATCCACTGGAAATGTCACACTATTGTCGTGCTGATATATTCATATATAACATCAGCAAATGTGAAAAATTTCGATTACGTTCGCGAATAATGAAACTTGTGTCTCTTATATTAGTTGAGGCCAACGCATGCTTAACCCAGTGTAACACCATAATGTCGTGGAGAGGCAGCACAGTTACTGATTTTTAGATAAAAAGTAAATTGTCTTATGACCCTGCTAAACAATAAATTTCTTATCAGTCCTCAGTCCCTGCGCTGTCTGAAGATTATCCCGACAGCATAAAGTTTTTTTTTCCGAAACGGATGCAGTGTCCAGGTTCTATAACGCCTAAATATGTTACGATACATGTAAGCTTTCTGTAGGCCGCATATCACGCTACAAACACTAATTTATGATCAAATACATTGGGTTCACAAATAAACGTAGGATATTTTATTTAATATATTTCTGAAGAACTGATCTAACCGTAACACTATTGTTAAAAGTGCACTTCCGCCTCCCTTGTCAGTTTTCGTGTCCAAAAAATATACCTGACTACTTACTAACAGCAAATAGATTGGTGCGCCTGTAGTGAAAGTGTCATTACAACTGGTGCAGCCATTTAAACCCGTAATAATGGGCACTTGTGCTGTCGTTGATCGATTTTGCCCGGTGACTGGGCAAAATAAGACTTGTATTCACGGTGGATTATTTATCAATTTGTCAATTTATATATAGATGATCATATTTGACATAAAATAGATTACATCAGCTACATTACAAATACTAATGCAGGAGAGTACCATTTCGAGACCTCTGCATAGTCTTTTCTGCCTTAGAGTTTGTATGTGGATGTGAGGAACCTAATCCATAAACTGATGGTAGTACAGAAAGAGCAGGACAGTGTAAAGCAATGGGGATCCATGTCAGGTTAGAAAATGTCTTTTTATTGAAAAAGAGCTACCCAATTGTACTGTTGGTGTGGCTCAGTTACACCTGTATATATCAGACCAGGAAGAAAATTGTACGTATAGGGAAGAAAAAAACAATGGTATTTGTGACAGGGGTGTAAAACAGCGCATAACATTTAGCTGTGTGAGAGGCCAACATGAACACTGGCAGGAATCGTGGAATTATGTTCTTGCCGCAGGTGTTTTCCTATGTTGGTTCAGCTATTTGGCCAGGAGAAAATCGCAAGTCGTCTTTCATTTATGTCCATTTAGGTTCGTGATCAAATTCAGCTCACGGCTGATAATCTCAAATGAACAAATTCAACAAACCCAAGCTAGTTTGACACACGCAGTATTTCCAATTGGATTCATTTTGTTTATCTTATTCTTAGATTTAGCGTAAGGGCGGCTCAGTTGACCGTAACTGTCAGTTTGCTAACATTTGATTGCATTAGCGAAGTTGCAATTCAAGAAGACGCCAGACGGATTTTTATGTTCACAAACGTTGAAAGTACAGGTTTTCAGAATGGAACAATGCAGGTCAACATCCACTTTGTAAATAACCGAAAAGGAAACCAAAAATGGATGCTGAAAAGTCATTTTGCTGCATATTTAACATACCAGATATATATATTTTTTTATTAAAGAATGGGTTTAACAAGCTTATTTTGCCAACAAGCAGCGTCATAATGTAATCTTTATTACAGACTAAATTCAGCGTCAGTGGTACAGCACTTGACATATTATGGTATGTTGTAGCTGGAAATGCAAAATATACATTTTTGATCATAAATGTATTGTGCGTCACATGAGCATGAATTCATGGCTGGGGAAAGGGGGTCAGAGTGTGGTGTTCATGTTTGTCAAATGGAGTGAAAAAAACACAATATATATTTAGGGAAACGCTACAAAAATCGTGTAGTGCTACATGGATAACTGGATTTTCCAAAGAGTTTGTAAAATACCTGTTGTGTGCCGGGTTGGGGGGGGGGGGGATTTCCACTTGTGCTGTGTTGTAGCTATGTAACAGCCAATCCTCAAGCTATGTATTCAAGTGTGACAGCTCGGCTCTTCCTCGTTTGTTGTCCAGGTCATAAATCACACTATTGCTGCAGGCTTGTTTGCTCCTTTTTCTGTTACATCAGTCCAAGTGATTTTTTGTTTGTTTTGTTTTTGTTTTGTTTTGTTTTATTTTTTTTGGGGGGGGGGGTTGGGGGTTGGGGGTTGGGGTGGGGGGGTGAGGGTTGGAGGTAGGGGACTGTTGTGGGGGCTGGTCTATCGACCCAATACAAATAATTTTATTATTTTCACGTTACACACATGAATTCATTATGTGTGTGTGTGTGTGTGTGTGTGTGTGTGTGTGTGTAATAAGACGGCTGGGATTATATTATGGCCTATTGTCCGTCGGCCTTCCGTCCACAATTAACATTTTCGACTTCTCCAAAGCTGTCAGCCAGATTCACTTGAAATTTCGTGATAATGTACCTTGAGTTGGTCTCTGCCAGGTTTGTTCAAATGGTCATCGATTTTCTCATTTTCTTTTCATGTTCTGGCAAAATTGAAACAAAATCTTCTTCTCCGAAACCGCTCAGCCCATTGCTTTGAAAATTGCATAGGGACACTTCTGGGAACCACCGAGACTAATGTGTTCATGAGTTGGTACTGAGATTTTTTCTTTTCATTTTGTCACCCATATTTGCATGTTAAGGCTTTTTGATAATTATTCCGAACCCTCACTGAGATTGTTCTGAAACATAATAGGTATGTAGCTTGTGAGAGGGGCAAAAAAAGTAGTGACACTTTGAATCCCGGATTTCGGACGATTTTTTTTTCAATTCGCGTACTGGTCGGTTAATGCATGTATTCCTATTGATTACCATGTAAGTCAATGAGGTTTGTAATAGAAATTCATATTTTAACTTCTTTATAACTGCTAACCAGATTCAGTTCACGCTTGATGGTTATATACCTTGGGTTGGTGAAAACCAAGTTTGTGTAAAGAGTCACGCCTCAGTGATTTTTATTTTTTCATGATTTTGTGTTTAATTTTTGCAAAATCTTAAGAACATCTTCTCCGAAACCACTGAGCCAGTTGCTTGAAATTGCATAGGGTAATCTCCGGGGAGCCCCAGACATCAATTTGCTTAACAGGTGGTGCTGCGATTTTTTTTTATTTATATATTTTTTTAATTGTGTGTTTTCGCTATGTGCGAATTCTCCAAAACAGTCAACAGTCGTTCAGAATGTTGTGTAACTTAGTAGAAATGTAACTTGAGGAGGATGTATCAGATTTGTTTAGTAGGTGGTAAAATTCTGAATTCTTGTTTTTAAATGATTTTTTTCTTTTTCACTTCGGTACTTGTCAATTAATGTATGCATTTCTGTTGATTACCATGTAAGTATATGGGAATTGCGATGAAAACTTTTAAGTTTTACGTACTCTCCAAAATTCTCATCTGTTAGACTGAAGCTGGACTTAATATGGGTCGAATGTCAAGGTCAGCTTAGGACGGACTGTCCACACAGCCCTCTTGTTAGTGGTTGCTGTTTGATTCTCCTGTGACATGATATCTTTGAATTCCATACACCTCTGTTACCTTCTAATTGCAGCAAAACCTCTTTTTAAATTACGTGAAAGCGATGTCGAATACCAGATCATGATCTGGCTTAAACAAATATGCGGGCAGAAAATACCGTAGGGTTTGTCTTCAGACATGTGTGACGTATACGTTTATGAAAAAAACTGAACAACTGCGTGAAACATAATGATCGCAAAACCTTTCAATGATGAATAGGTAAATCTGTCAGCACTGAGAAACATTTTTGCAAATATATATTAACATAAATTGTAATCAATTTCTGTAATCTGGTACACATTATATCACGGTGAGAGCACATACCTCGCCGGCTCATCATAGCCTTAAAAAGACAATAACACGGATGAAATTGGCAACTGTTGCTTGTCAGTAAATAAATCTTTTTAAAGTTCACTGTTTTATTACTTTTGTTTGGCGTTTAAATATGTGAATCTCTGGGAGGAGAAAATCTGCAGACAATGACTGGTCGACGTGATTTTTTTTCTTTCTGGCATAGTTTCTTTTTGGCAAGCAATGGATGACGATCTGTGTTTCGCTCTGTCTCTGTTGTTTTGTGCACTAGTTCTGAATATTACCAGATGACTAACGCTGTCACTGACTTTCTCCTATTGAGCCTGGACCAAAACTTCGAAACAAGATAATCGGATAATTATAGCTCTGTTTGCCATTCAAACACTTAACAGGTCGTCCTTCGGCCAACGATATCCAGTCATCAAATTCCGGTATTACCAAATTTGAGTTCCAGCACGTGTAATAGTTTCATCTTTCAATGCTGCAATGATGCCTGGTTGTGATGACAAAATGAAAATTTCGAACAAAAGGAACCAGTGACCGTCTTTCTCATCATTGTTTGGCGTTTTCCATTTGCTTTTGTCCTGAAAGGCTTCTGTTTGTTTGTATTCTCAGACTCGTGAGCAAATACATTTGATAAAGTTACATTAGTGTTGTATTCGTAACAACATGTATGAGTTTTTTACCATCTTAAACTCGAATTTGGAGCAGTGTCGGCCAATAATGAGTTGGGAGAAATGAGGCATCGGATCTTTTATTTGCTCTGCTGACGTGTCAATAAGCTGAGCTTATCTTATTGTCGGTCGTCTGTTGTCCGTCAATCCATCCGTCCGTCGGCAACAATCTATATTGTCGTCTTCTCCAAAAGCACTCCCCAGATTAACTACAAACTTGGTGGTAATATAGTTTGGGTGGGTCTCTATCAAGCGTGCTCAAAAAGTAACGGTCCAATGAATTTTGAATTTCTTTGTTTCTTATTCTTTTTTTTCTTTTTTTTTCGGCAAAATCTTAAAAAAAAATCTTCTTCTCCGAAATTTCTTGGTCAATTGTTTCAAAATTGCAAAGGCACACCTCTGGGGACCCCTCTACCTTAATTTGTTCAACAGAAGGCGCTGCATTTTTTCCCCAATTTTTTTTTTTATTTTATTTTATTTATTTTTTTTTTTAATTTTTGTGTGTTTTTGCTATTTTTGTCTTCTCCAAAACCGTCTGTCAGATTATGCTGAAACTTAGTGAAAATGTGTCTTTTAGAAGGGTCACACAAATATATTTACCAGTTTATGTTGCTGTGGATCCCTAATTTTTTCAATTCGGGTGCTTATCGGTCAATGCATATGTGCCCATTGATTCCAATGTAAGTGAATGGGGATTGATGTGGTAATTTACATTTTTGACTTCTTATCCAAAACCATCAGCCACATCCACTTCAAACTTGGTGAGGATGTACCTTGGATGGGTCTCTACCAGGTTTGGTCCACTGATCGTGGTCCTCTGATTTTTTTTGTTTGTTTTTTTTTTTTGTTTGTTTTTGTTTGTGTGTGTGGGGGGGGTGTTTTGTTTCTGTTTTTTTGCTCATTTTTGGGCAAAATCTTAAAATCTTAACAAATATTCTCCAAACCCACTAGGCCAGTTGCTCCGAAATTGCATAAAGACTCTCCTGGATACCCCTAGACCTTAATTTTTTCGACAGAACGCTGCAATTTTTTCAATTTTTTTAAAGAATTTTTGTGTGTTTTCGTTATTTTCGACTTCTCCAAAGCTGTCACTCAGATTATGTTGTAACTTGGTGTAAATGTTCCTTGTAGAAGGGTCAGGTAAATCACATTGACTTCCCAAGAGCCGTTGGCCAGGTCCACTTCAAACTTGGTGGGGATGTGCCTCGTGTGGGTCTCTACCAGGATTGTTCAAATAGTCATGCTCCAGCGATTTTTGGATTTTTTTTTTAAATTCTCAAAAAATCTTCTGCGAAGCTGCTTGGCCAATTCCTTCAAAATTGGATAGGAACTCTTCTACCGACCCCTAGACTTTCATTTGTCCAACAGGTAGCGCTGCATTTTTTTCTACTTTTTATGAATTTTTGTTTGTTTACACTATTTTCAATTTTTGCTCCAAAACTGTTACAAGAAATTCACTGAAATTCGTGGGAAACATTCCTTGTGGAAGGTTCAAACAAAAATTGTTTACTAGGTGGCGTTGTGCAAGATTTTCGGAGATTGCCTTGTGATTAAGTGCCACAATAGGTGAAGAAGCAATGATGAAAATAGGGAGCAACTAGATTTAATATTGTTGGCTTTCGGTAAAAGTTTATGCATCATTGAAATGTAAAGTAATGAGTAGCTTTGAGCCATTCTCTCAGAACTGCTTTTTACACTGTATTGTCTAAATCAGATGTACGCTTCCAAGAAGTGTGTTCTACATCAGTAGCTTCGCCGCGACACAGCTAAAACTGTGTGGCGGGGCGCGCACAAATTGGTCCATGTTACCGGTACCTCTCGGATCGCCCGATTCCGGACATGCACAGATATGCTCGGACCGCGGTCTAGAGTCCGGGCATGTGTACACGCGCTCAGACCTCCGATCCAAGTCTGGACATGCATGTAACGTGTCTGCTCAAAAATGCCAGCTTTACATGAAATTTGTGTTTGTGTACACCTTATTCTAGTTTTGAACAGGAGGCATCGATGAGATGAAAATAGGGGCTTGGATGAGAATTACAATTGGGAAACATTATGGTAGAATTACAATTCGGAAACCTTATGGTGGATAAAATAGAATACCGGTAGATTTTTTTCCCGAACTTTTTAGCACTTGTGAATTTCAAGATTTCAAGTTCGAAGGAAGCCACAAATTATTGACATTTTCTTGAGCCAGTAGTATTCACGTTTTCGCCACTGTTCATTGCTTTTCAGTTCCGTATTGAACAACATGTATTTCATTGGTACGAGGAACATGGACCCTGCAGCGGGTCGCGCTGATCACGGCTTTCTTTATAAATGTACCTAAAATAGTAACATGCTCATATGTTTTGTTTTTGTTGCCTTGCAGGTCCTAACTTTCTCCATTAGTGTCTGTTTGTGTGCATTGAGCGTGAATAAAAGTTGATATCGAAGAGAAATTATATGACGTACGGCTATCAGCTGAGTACTCACGGCAACACCTGGCTTAAGAGTTTCTGGTTATGAACATATCCCAATCCTGTATATAACCTATCACCTCATTCATTTTATTGAATTTGTAAACTTATTGTATTGTAGATTACCTCCCCCCCCCCAAACAAAAAAAAAAAAACAAAAACAAAAAACAAAAACAAAAAAAAAACGTGTTAACATTTGTGAATATGGACTTGAACAGGATGAAGAACTGTCTGCTTTGACTTGCGTATAAATCTCGTGTGCCCAAGCACACACTTGCTAAGTGTCTTCCTGCACTTAGTCCACCATGGAATGCGTTTATTAGCCGTGACGGTTAATAGCTACACAACCTGAAGGGTTTGGCCTGAACTATATGAATCATTGTTGCCCTTCAACTGCAGTAATATCACAACGCTGTGGGAGAGTGGTCCTTTCAAAGATCAGAATGTGTATGTGACATGGAAGGGAAAGACATGACGGGCTGACTCCAACAATTAGCAGATTGATAATCCAGGGAACTGACGAGGATGGACTCGACACAGACAGTGTGTATCCTTGAATAAGGATGATCATGGAAAGTATTGTAAAAAAACTAAAAAAAGTCGATTGTTGTGTGTTCACCTGCCGCCGAAGATAAAGTGTAGGTACACGAAATATCTTCATCATTTTTTTTCCACGGGCAAGTCATATTTCGCTAAAAAAACAAAATCCATTCTTTCTAAGCCGGGAAAGCCGAGATAATGATATCGGTATCATTCAAGGATTACTTAGTGTCCGGTGTTAATGGTATGTGTTGCATACTTATCAGCCTTAAAGTTTGTGACACACTTCAATGAAGACTGGCTATGGTTGAATTTGTAGTATCATAATCTGCACACTTATATTTGTGCATGTGTTACGGATATGATCCCCTCACTATGTGGTAGGTCCATGTAGCTGCATATGCCTATGAGGCTGCCGCACAGGAAAGGACGCCCAAATGCCAAATAAGTTCATGAATACCCTCTAGCATGTACAAAGGAAAATACACTTGCAATACCAGTACACAGCTCACATATATGTTGTTGTGTCAGAACATATATACGATTTATTTATTTTCTGTTCATCTGATTAACTTGAAATTATCTTTGTTTTACTGTTGTTCTCTGTTTTCTGAAAGTCAACTACAAAACAGGGGCTTTGATATGTCTGTCCTCAGTTGGCCTGGACATCCGACATTGAGTTGGCAAGCATCATTCCGCAGACTGAATTGCAGTTGCCAAACATGAGTGCCCCATCCAAAATATTGTACGCGTAACAACTTCAGCTTGTACGTGAAACATTGTGACAACACATGTTATTGGCTAATTTTTGTCCAGTTAGATCATTCTATTGTTCACATATATGGCTAAGAAAGAAATGGCACGACAAAAGCAACGCATTGGAGATTACACAAGTGAGGCGAGAACTCAATTGAGCTTCTGATATGGCATTTTCGTGTATGTCAAATGCATATCAAACCTGTAGCTTACCATTTTTTGTTATCATATGAAAATTTGCGACTAGACTTTTTTCCGAAAAGGGGATTTTACTTCGCATTTATTTTCATTTGCTGTGTGTTACTTGTACATAAGCAAAGCTGCACTAGGGTACGCATGCAGTGAATACGATTAATTCTGCACCACATGGAGCTAGGGGCAATGCAAGACCGTTTATTATACCATGCCTCCTTTATTTTTTAAGGGATATATATGTCACCTGCTTACACATATATCCCTGCTTTTTTTCCCGTGGCTAAATTTCAACACAGGACTGATTTGCTTTGGTGAATACATTTAAAAATGCATTTATATTAATGAAAACAAAGAAGGCATGGTATAAAAAGGATACATCCCTTGTTCTCGTTATTTATCTGGAATCCTGCATTTTTAAATCACTACGCTTCGCTCCGGGGTTTAAAAAAGCTGGATTCCAGATAAATCCCTTGAACTTGGGATGTATCCTCTTCAGAAAATAAGCCTGCACTTTCTATTTGAAAATGTTTTAATCCTAAACCAACATCTTATCAATACTGCATTTTCATTTTCATGTTTTGCAGAGGGTCCAATGATTGGTGAATCTGGAACGAAACGCTACAAGTATGAAATATTATCAACCTGGCAACCCAGCCGTTTGTTATAAAGTTTTCTCTGGTAATTTGACTTGGTATGAAGCCAATGTGTCATGTTTCAATAATGGGGCCCGCCTCGCTTCCGCAGTCGATTTAATAGCGCTAAAGTCAATTGGACTCCTTTTGTTACAAGTTGGGATTCAGCAGGCTGCATGGCTTGGCGGAACGCAGACAGTAGGAAACTGGACATGGCAGGACGGGACGGAAGGTACCGGGAACTTTAAATACCTGCTCTTAAATGCTCATGGACAGGTCATCGCCTGGTTGCTCATGATTATGCTATAATTAGCTTCCATTGCATTACGCAAGGTTACAGCAGAATAGTCTGCAGAAGTTATGTGCAGATACTAGGGGCTGATTTATCTTCGACTGATTTTCTGAGTAAATGGTTAAGAATCTTTATAGATTGCCTACGTCCTGGTAATAAGTTTCTGCCTCTATCTATCTATCTATCTATCTATCTATCTATCTATCTATCTATCTATCTATCTATCTATCTATCTATCTATCTATCTATCTATCTATCTATCTATCTATCTATCTATCTATCTATCTATCTATCTATCTATCTATCTATCTATCTATCTATCTATCTATCTATCTATCTATCTATCTATCTATCTATGTCTGTCTATTTACTTATTCATTATTTATTTACTTACTTATTCATTTTTTTTTTCGAATTTGAGTTTCGAGTTCTCGTAAGTGTAACATATTAAATATCTATATTCTTCTTTTAAAACTCATAATGTCGAATTTCGCCTCGTAAGTACGACTTGGTGAACTTAGGTTTAGATTTCTGGTAGGTACAATATTTTAAATACTGAAAACATTTTAAACTCATTACTTCGTCTTTTTTATTGTAATTGCGAGTTTTAAAACTTGATATATCAACTTTCACGACCAGCTGTTTAACTTTTCAAGAATGACATGAAAACTTTTGCAGCGCCATTTCTCCATATGATATTTTCTTTACAATAGCTCAGCTACAGCGTAGAAAACACTCTTTTGATGTTACACATTAATGAGAAGCATCGATTTAACAGTTGACTTCCAAAATTCAGCACATTTATGATAAAAATACATATGAAAAGAAAACATAATGTACTTTTCTTATTTATTTTCTGAAAGTACGGCATTTTCTGACCGAATTCAATTCCATCAAAGTTATATTCATCTGTGCTTTTCTAGAATTTGACATGTTATGAAGTTTGCAAAATATTAATGACTGACCAGCACTGTTAAAATGTAACATATATATATATATATATATCGACGTGTTTTCTTTACTTTCGAGACAACATAATCTCATTCGTTCCCATTATCATCATAACTTTACAAATCGGATGTACCCTTTGTTTTCCTGCAATGGAAGACCCAACTTAGAGTAAACTGTTTGCACATCATAGAGTTAATTCTATTTGATTGGGCGAGAAAAGGGACAAAAATATATTTGCAGATCACTCAGAAAGACTGCACCTAGTACGAATTTTAAAAAAGTGATATATGTTGGTTTGTAGTGTCCTACACGGATTGGTTCATAGATTCCACGCATGACCACTGCGGCGCTGTTCAACAGTCTCATCCAATTACAAAAGCATACGCGTGGGCGGCAGACACGTGTATGAAAAAAAAAGGATATGTCTGCCAATTACAATCACGTACGTTGACGCTTGGCAAGCTTAACTGAATTATTTACTTTATGTTTCATAAATGAGGAAACGCACGCACAGTGTTCATTTGTTTCTCGTGCAACAGTTCAGGTCCTGGGTCTACAGTTTTCGTACACAGGCAATTAATCCCTTTATGGAAAACACATATATCAAGTATTCACGTTCATATGGTTTGCGGTCAATTCTCAATCCTAATGCATATGTAGCTTAACCATTTGAGGGTATATTTCCATTTGGGTCTCGGCCAATGCAGCAAAAGACTAAAAGTTTGTCTCCTTGCCAAGGAACCTTGCGCGCAGAGGAGTTACACATGTTGCAGGTCATGTTTAGGCGAAGATGTTGCTATGGCAAGCAGCGTACCCTTTTTAGCTCAGCTGACTTCTCAGTCAGCAGAGCTTTTAATTTTCCGTCGTCTGTCATTCCTCGTCCGTCTGTTCCCATACAACGTATATTTTCGAATTCTCCAAAACCGTCAATCAGATCTACTTCAAACTGGGTAGCAACGTAACTTGGATAGGTCACTATCAAAGTTGTTCAATCGGTCAGGATCCAATGATTTGTGAACTGTGATGATGTGTTTTTTTTTTTTTTTTTTTTTTTTTTTTTTTTGCCTGTTGTTTCTGAAACTGCTTGGTGAGTAGCTTTGTTATTGCATTGAGACACTCCAGGGCACCGCCAAAACTTGTTTTATTCTCCAGGTTGTAAGGCACTTTATGAATATTTGTTTTGTGTTATAAAGCTATTTTCGACATTACTTCCAAAAGTTATGTTCTGCTCTTTAGTGGAATTGTAAATTATGGAAGCATTGGATTAAATTCTCCACTTGCTGATATTAAAAAATATATAAAATCGAATATAATAATTGGCTCCTTCTGTGGGAGATTTGTTATGCCGTAATCACTTTTGCCTCTTTAATGCATATATCCCTATTGATTACTGTGTTAGTCAATGGGGGTTGCAATTGAGCTATACATTTTTGACTTCTTCTCCAAAACTGTCAACTAGATTCACTTGAAACTTGTTTTAGGTGGTCTCTTCAAGGTTGTCCAAGTGGTCACGCTCCAGTGACTTTTATGTTTTTTCATGAACTTGTTTGTTCAGTTAATTGGCATAACCCTAAAACATCCTCTTCTTTGAAACCGCTCAGCCAATTGTTTTAACGTTGCATATGGACACTTCTTGGGACCACCAGGCCTTAACTATTCAACAGGTTGCACTGCATTTTTCATTTTTTTTAATACAAATTTTTGTGTGTTTCCTCTGTTTTTTGTCTTCTTTTGCAAAACCATGACTCAGAGTGTTCTGAAACTGTGAAGATGTAGGTTGTTGGAGGATTAAACAAGAGTGTTCACTGGGTGTTAATAATCTCTATCCCTGTTTTTTAACAAATTAATCAGTTTGGATAACTGTCAGTTATTGCATGCATTCATATTGATCACCATGTTGATAAAGGGAGATTGTTATGGAAATTCATGTTTTTCCTCCTCTCCAACAGCCTAATCCCGTAGACAAAAATGGAAATATGGGTTGAAAGTCAATCTCAGCTGAGGGTGGGCCGTTCACGCAAGCCTCCTTTTAACGTTTTCACGCTGGGTACTTGACAGTTAACGCATACATTATTTTTTTATTACAATACAAGTCAACGGGTACTGCAATGGTAATTTGTGTCCAAAACCGTCAGCCAGATTGTCGTTAAACTTCGTAGAGCTATACCTTGTGGAGGTCTACTTGTGTCCTCAAGTGTTCACGTTCCAATAATTTCAAAGTATGTTTTGATTTTTTTTTTTGCGGGGGGGGGGGTCATTTTTGGGTTAATTTTTTCAAAACATCCAAAACCGCCAATTGCGTTCAAATTGCATAGGGACCCTTCTAGTAATTAATCGAACTCTATTTCCTCCACAGATGGCACTATGTTTTTGTTCCAATTTTTACTGAACTTTTGTACCGGTGTGTTTTCTCTATTTTTGACTTCTTATCAAAAAAACATTCAGATAGATTGAAGCTTTGTGGTAACGTACCTTTGACATGGTTACCCTTATTTGTTCACATTGTCTAAGTGTAGATATTCCGGATCCGTCATTTTTAACGGATTTTTTTGATTTGGGAAACTGACTGCATGCATTCCCATTGATCACCATTGTCTCTTGAGATTGCAATGGTGATTCGCATTACGCTCACGCTCTCACTTTTTTTTAATATTATATTTTTATTTGATTTTTCACAGCTACATTATCAAATAAACAACTCTGTGAGTTAATAGAGGAACGGCGTTTTGTGACAGGAATATGCTATTTCTTAAGCCCCACAAGAAACTTTACCTGGTTTTCCGCCCAAGAGGCTTGTCAGAAAAAAAATGGATACCTCGCTAAACCAGCTACTGAGACACAGTGGAAACAACTAGCTGTTGTTCTTCAGGGTGACAAAATCATTCGCAGGATAACTGTGACATCTTACTGGATAGGATTATCAAGACTATCGTGGCACTGGACCTCTGGTATGTCATCAATGTTCCTGTATTGTAACCTTTTACTCACAAATGTTTGTATCATTTGCAGAAAGACATAAAGCTTATCATTATTTATCGTACTCTACAAGGTAACGTAATGTCTCGTCCGTAAAGACTTTCAAAGATGGAAAACAGCAGGCCGCGATATGGCAAATCTCGGACGAAAGCTGTACTGTCAGTCATATTTGCAATATTAAAAATAGTCCGTTATTGTAACGCTTTTACGCTGAACCCGGCCAATATATGGCGGTCGTTTCAAGGGACGTCTGCTTCCTACATTATATTTAATATTGTTTAGTATCAAAATTATTTCAAACGAAAATTTTAACGAAAGACTTGCCAAAATCACATGCCAATAATCAAATGGTTTTCTTGTAGTATGCTGAGCGCTTAGGGCCCAGGATAAGCTGAAGGAACTGTTGACGTAGTCTAATAGTCTAGCAAAGGAATTAGTTACTCCTGTTTCAAATTGTAATGAAAGACAGTAACTAAAATGGCAAAGCGAGCAATTTCATATCACTTTTTAGCTCTTCTGACCACAGGTCACAGAGCTTATGCGGTCACTCGTGTCCGTCCGTCTTTCCGTCTGGCCATTCGTTTACGTTTTGCCTGTGAGCGCAATACGCTCCACAGTGTTTAAGGTAGACCCAACAATAACTTTCAGACTTACCAAATGTGCAAAAATCTAGGCCAAATTTGATATTGATGGCGCCACCTGCAGCATTATGGATTATATGGATCAAAATGTGAAAATCCTGTGACGCTCTTGACTACTTACTGTTAGAGCGATCTGCATGACATTAAGTGGGATTGTGGAGGGGGTCGAACTCTCACTTCCTTATGACAGTAGAGGTGCCACCTATAATTTGACAAACATTATGAGCCAGAATTAGTTTGAGATATGTTAAAAAGATACAAAATTCCATATCTCGAAAAGTAATTGGATAAGACTTGCTAACTTCCTGGGGTATATAGATTATGTTCAATGCTAATACGTTATTTAATATTAGTTACCTCTACCTATACTTGTTAGGTCACCTGTAAAAATGAAAGATTTTAAAGCAGGGTGTAGCTTCGGTATCAATGCCAAAGATAATGTAGCCTTTAGAATAAAACTGCAATTGATTACATTATACATAAAACCCTACCTTGTGACTTATTTTGTGGGTCAACGCAACCCAATGATTATGGATTTTGGCGCTTGTCCAAGTGTTTTGTGTTAATTCAATAACTCGTAAAAATATAATCCGATTTAAACAAACAGACAAAGTTTGAACAGCTGGAAGGGTGGCGCACAGTTTGAACGTTGCCAATATTTTAACCTCAATTAAAAGTCAAGGTCAAATGACCATTTGGAAGGCAGGATTTATCTTGTGAATGCTCTGCATCCCACGGTTTTTCAGTGAGGCTTATGTGGCGTTGAGGGCTTATCAAGTGTAGCGATCTATTCCGACGTCAATAAAAGTGGCGCCACCTATAGTATTATGTAACATACGGGTAAAAACGGTAAAATCTGTGACCATGTCAGCAACCTTAATTTTTCATGGAGCTGCGTGAAATTTAGCTGCATCGTAGAAGAGGTCAAAAAAATTGGTTGCACTTCAGCACATTGTGTATAATGAACTTTGTTACCTTCACCTATTTACAAGGTCATTAAGCACTTAAGTAAAGAGCATCTAATTCAGCAACTTGATTAAGAATAAAGGAATGACACCGACGTACCACAAATGTGTATCATTTCGAACTTTGATATTGCATAATATGGATAACCTTGATTAATTTTTCAAGGTCGTGATGGGAATACGTCTCAGGAAAGGATTTTTTGGTGACAATTGTCAGCAGATTATTATGGCCTTAGGCCTCTTGTTTGTTCATGTAATTCCGTAAGACTTGCTTTTTGATTAAATCCAAACATTATTCTGGTATGTGCAGTGTCCAAGAGTGATAGTAGTGTTAGTGCAGGAGCATATGTTGGGGAAAAAACGTCTATTGCTTGGACAATGAGTCGCGGGCGATCCATTTGCGTGGCACATCTGACTGGGTCCTGGGTAAAACAAACGTCAGCAGACCAGATTTATACTTGTATTGAAAAGGTCTCTGTCGCAGTTTACGCTTAACGTCTGGGATGTTTAATTTAGTAAAGGGGATAAGGTCTGAATACCACGACGAAAAATATATTTTGTCATGGACTGCCAACTGATGCTTTGTCCGACTTCTGCGAACATCCTAAGAGTAAGCAAAGACCAAGTCGGCGGCAGTATGTTTGTTTTGTATCTTTCAGGAGAACGTTTGGTGAATCACTTATGGGCTGACGGTGCCCCTGGTGGAGGAGGCAACTGTCTGACGATTAAATTTGATAATTTGATACTAAGCTATAGGTGGGATGATGCACATTGCAACAAGTCTATGCCTTATGTGTGTCAGATAGGTAAGCCCTTGTTATTGTTAATGACAGTCATTTGAGCTTTTATTGTCAGTACTGGACATTCATGTGTTCTCATTTAAATGTACCTAATTATCCAATTATGACGTGCCTTGTGGTGTGTGGTCAGAGTCTGTTTTCACTTAAATACACTAATCATCGCCTTAATATTATACTGCATTCATTGAATTTGACCTTTACAAAGACAAAGAATTGTCCGAGTAAAATTTAATAGAAATGCTTAATCTTGAAAAGACGTGATGGTACATATGTTGGCACGGGAAGACATTAAACACTAATTAGATAAGTAGCCACTGAGTTAACAGGCGATGTAACAAAAGCAAGAAGCAAACTAATATTACAAAATTATGCTTTCGAAAAAAATCATTTCCTCAATTTTACCAAAAAATAAATAGTTTCACCAGAAGTGGTGTGACGTAAACAGATCATCTGAATATCACCTGCCAAGACACTATAAACTCACAAAATAATTCTTATTGCCACAACCAGTGTATTTTGGTAGTTTAAGACGCCGTCATACACTTTTATTCTTGGTTATAGTATGTCGTGGAAATTAAGGAAAATGTAACTGTCTTCATTCAATGTAAAAATATCCTCTGGTAGGCTTGAATTCCAAGCGATTTTATATAATATAGTAAAGTTATTAAACACTTAAGTATGTCAATAAGCGTGAAGGTAATTTTCAACGAGTAGACCCCTTTATACGTGTTATAAATCGAAACGTAGGAAATTTGTTCTTTATATCAATGCACAAATTCCGTCGGTAGAAAAAGCACATGACTCATTTGAAACTTCTATTACATTCTGGCTCACAATATACAGCAAACCTGTGGACTTTGCCGTGCATGGAGTCTTGTTTGACTACAAGCGAAAGAAAATACAGCAGTATATCGATAGTGACAACATGTGTTTTGTTTGATCCAACGAGGATCTACAATGGGGAACGCTGTTCTATTTGGGAAACAAGTGTATATTTACTACACTATCATTAACTAAACCGACATGACAATGTAAATCTCACACTACAGAATCCTGGATTCACATTTTGATATTAATGGGTTTCTTTTCTTCTTTTATTTTTTCTTTTCTCTTTTTTTTTCTTTTTTTTTTTTTTCTTTTTTTTTTCTTTTTCTTTTTTTTTTTTTTTTTTGGTTGTTGTTGTTGTTGTTGTTGTTGTTGTTTTTGTTGTTGTCTTCCATGCCTCGAACAATTGTATTGTTTCAGTATCTTCAGACGCCACCAGATCATATTGTGCGAGGTTTTTTAGGGGAACTTCTTGTGGCTCTCCTTCGGGTGCCATTTTCATGACTTCAGTTTTAAATTTAATCAGGTCTGAGCGCTGACGTCCAAGCCTTTTTATTTTTAGAACGTAAACGTATTCCAGCAAAGAAAATCAGGACCGGTCGTAGCGGCTCAAAACATATTTCGGCGACAGTGCAAACTAGACGTAAAAATTGTGAGTTAGTCTATCATTTTAACCTTTACGGTATAATTCGTTTCCGTATTTAGTTCAAGTTTGTAAGCATACATCTGTGGAACAAATTATGTGCTAGATCATCATAGTTTAAATTTCATCCATTGAAACTGTCGACGTACTAGATCACTGAATTAGTAGCATCGTAGCATCAAGGTGCCTCGTGAACGTTGCTTTTATGTATGCGGGCAATGTGCTCTTTCTTAACAGAGGTAATTGACAATCTTAAGGTAATGATTCTTTTAGCCTATTGAATCTCGCACTTTGTATTCGTATATAAAACCTGTCTTCAAAGGAAACAAACGACAATTTTTTTCAAAAATTAAATATACACTTGTCGTTCTCGTGACTGGTCTGATATTCATACCGGTTGCCAGACTATTTTGTCGATACCAGTGCCGGACTGAATGAGAGTGGGTGCAAGATGTGGATATCTGTTACACATGGATTGTATTGCCTCATTTGTTAACAAATAAGGAAGCTGGAAAAATAAGGGAAACAGGGTTGAAAATGTGTTCATTGCGCATTTACGCCCTGAAGATGCGGGTATTGCACACAGCAAGTCATTTACACTGCAGGAACTGCGCCAACCTTTAACCCAGCGACTTCATTTACTTTCACATTTAATCATTTATTCCACGGACATTTGCTACACATAACTTAATTCATGCAGTTTGTTTGCATGTACTGCACTGAGCATTCACCCACTCACGGCATATAATGACTTGTGTTTCTGAAAGATTTTTTATCTGTGTTGAAATATAGAAATTCAATATATCCACAAAATGACAAAGATTAAAGAGAAATTAGTTTCTTATGCAAATTCGTTTAAATTCCACACATGTGATGTTAGTCATTGTAAGTAGGGTCATTTTCCGGACCTTTACTGCTTTGGAGGATTGTATAAGATTTCTGGATATTCATTAGCATTAATATCATATCAAATGGTAAACATGTTCGATGTGATTCAAGAATTCTCTTATATATGTGCGCAACGGGGCACCAAAATGGACCGTATGTCTTCACGTCCCTTGTGAATAGACTTAAAGCAATCCATATTTACATATTTAGTGTAAACAGTGCTGCTGCCGGTTAATTACTGTCTAAAGAGCGAATGGTTTAGTGACCTATAACACCATGAGGATCCCCTACTGAAAAAAACAGACCACCTTAGCAAAATGTATATCTTCCTTTTTAGTCGTCAGCTTCAGTTTGTAAGAAACCTGCGGTAAAAAGGTAATTTAGTTAAAACTCTGAGAATACTGTCTGCTTTATGCAATGATCAACCGCTGGATTATCATCAATTATATGTATATATATATATATATATATATATATATATATATATATATATATATATATATATATATATATATATATATATATATATATATATATATATATATATATATATATATATGTATATATATATATGTGTGTGTGTGTGTCTGTGTGTGTGTGTCTGTGTATACATGTCCTGGGTGGTTTATGGGCAATTATACACTCCCCACCACAAAATATACAATGGAATAGGTCCTACAGCCGGTTTATGGGTCATGCCCATTGTCTGCTGGTCAATTATAATCCTCAAACCGGACCGTGGCCAGTATGCACAAAGTATAGCTTACCACAATTTCTGGGCATTTATAGCTTCCCATAATATCTGGGCAAATTTTGCAAATTTATACGCTTTTAAAACCCACTAAGTAACGCATTGAATTTAAGGCAAACATGGTTTATGGGCATTTTTTCAACTGTTGATAAACCGAACAACTGCCTACTAGACGGTCCGAGGATTACAGTTCTGCCCATAAACCACCCTAGACATAACTTTATATATATATATATATATATATATATATATATATATATATATATATATATATATATATATATATATATATATATATATATATATGTATGTACATATATGTATATGTATATATATGTATATATATATTTGTATATGTATATATATGTATATGTATAGATAGATAGATAGATAGATAGATAGATAGATAGATAGATAGATAGATAGATTAGATAGATTAGATAGATTAGATAGATAGATAGATAGATAGATAGATAGATAGATAGATTAGATAGACAGACAGACAGACAGACAGATAGATAGATAGATAGATAGATAGATAGATAGATAGATAGATAGATAGATAGATTAGATAGATGGACGGACGGGCGGACGGGCGGGAGGGCGGGCGGGCGGATAGATAGATAGATAGATAGATAGATAGATAGATAGATAGATAGATAGATAGATAGATAGATAGATAGATAGATAGATAGATAGATAGATAGATAGATAGATCAAACAAGTGATGACAAATGTGCAAAAAAAAACATGCATCACATCTGTGTGATCTGGAGCGTTCTTGGTCGACTTTTCTAGTTCTGCTGACCGTAAGTTGCACGGCTTTTGCCATCTTTCATCCATACATCCTTCCGTCCGTTGACAATAAGAAACAACGGGAGAATATCTTCCCACAGGAATTCATTCTGAACGTGGAAAATGAAACTTATTCGAAAGCAAGTTTCCTTGATCGTGAAATACATATAGTAGAAAAACAATATGATACTAAAATATTTGACAAATGAAAATTTCAAGTTTGAAATTATATCGTACCCCTATTTGACAGGAAATTTTGCAGGGAATCTAGCATATGGAGTTTGCATCGGACCAGGAATGAGAATTGATAGAAATACAACACTTACAAATGATTTCAGCAGTCGAGTCTGTAAGTTGTTCATAAAGCTGGAATGTAAGGTTATGAACAATACAAGCTTCAGAAGACTCTGTTGTAATGTTTTCAGATGTATGAAACTATACTACCAAAATGCAATACTACCTCAAGGACATTAATCGAACCATATCAAAGTTGATGTAGAAAGGATTAGGTTGAGCTTTCAATGTGCAGGCAGTAGTTGGAAAAGTACCTTGCGTAAAGTTAACTTAACCTCCCTGGAGAAAATTTTCTTCTCCGTTTTAAGCCCCTCGCCTTCAAAAGGTTCTCCGCCAGTATTTATATTCATTTTATCAAGCAGAATATGCGGTTTAGGCCATTACCTTATTTCACATCATCTATTCCATCTAAGATTGGTACTCAGACTACATATAGGAAACACTGTTTCAACACACCAGTTCATGGGACTTGGGTTTATTCGGTTCACTTCGGGAAGCGCACCATGCTTTGTTTACATTTTGTGCTCGACCGCGCTGGCCGGATTACACCTGGAAGGATCAGAAAGTAAAACACAGGGTGTTCTTGGATTTCATGAAAAATCACTCTGTCAGCAAACCAAAAATGCACGTTCACCACTCATGTGACATTTCAGGTAAAAGATTGGCACTATTCAGCACAATCCATGCTTTAATCACTAGCGTTAGCCGTGGCATCCGTGGGAAACATGACGGCGTGGGCCAGACTCGGCAACTTACTGATTGGACAATCAGGCCAACAATGGAATGCATAATTAATTACGGTTCTGAAAAGTTCGTTACAACTCGGTATGAACAGGTTTATTGAGACGTCCGTCCGTAGGCATTTGCTTGTCAACACGATGGCTTCTACACTATTCAAGTTAGCCCTGTGAAATGTTTTTGGCACATTTAATGAATAAAAATGGAGGGTTCCTTTGGCAATTTGTGGCGCTATCTGGTGGATTATGTAGCACAGTAGCCAAAAAGCCCTCCTCCCCCAAAAAGGTAAAAAATAAATAAATATATTGCTGTGATATGATTGATTTTCAATGGATTCTTGTGATATTAAGTGCAATATTTTGAAGGCAATTATGCATGATATGAAAAATACGGATGGCCCCACCAAGTGGATATAGGACTTATAATTTGGATAAATTCATGAAATTCATTATTGTGAGAGATTGTAAGGTCAATTTTATGAAAGGTACAACAGATCTGTATCATGTGTGGAAGTTGAACCTTACACAATATGGGTGACATTGATCTACTTTCGCAAGGTCACAGCGGGAATGCATTTCGGGACTTGATTTTCTAGTGATGTTCTTTATATCTGAATTTGTGGACACACATCCATGTTCTAATACAGGGATATTACGCAGACAAGTCGATGAGACGTGGAATGATGGTGGCGCCACTGGTGGCCATTATTGCATCTAGCATCATAGGTATCACAAACACTTTAAATTCCTACTGTGATAGTACGTCGAGGCAAAACTTTGAAATGTACAGAAATGATGCCTTACACCAAAGGCCATTTTTTTAAAAATTTTTGGGTGATCTTGACCAATGTAGGTAAGGACTTCGTAAAGTGCACTAAAATTATTATTTCGAGACACAATACGGTTATTGATGCCAAATATACTACAAAATCTATCATATATAGTAGGTCGATATCTCACAACGGGATTTCCTTGACTTACTTTGTCAAGGTCATTGAGGGAATGCATTTCAATGCAAGAATTTTAGAGATGGTCATTACATTTGAATTTGTGGACACATATCTATGTACCATTACAGGGACTTTATACAGGCACTATTCTAATTCCGTGTGACGTTACGGTGGGGCCATTGTTAGTGTTAATTGGGACTACTATAGTAGTTTGCAAGCGTACATTAAACTCATCTTTGTGACTATAAATGAGATGATATTTCAAAATTCAGCTTTAGATCAAAATTCAAAATTTGCAAAATTATAAGGGACCTTGGTTTATTTTTCAAGGCCATTAAGCACTGTAAAATAGGAACAATAAATTCATCATCTTGAGAAGGAATAAGGCTAACATTACTTAATATGCCGCAAACGTTTATCACATTTGGCGCTTGCTCTTGCGTAATATGGATGACCTTGCAGTTACTTTCTCAAAGTAACGGAAGACATGCATTTCATGAAATATTTTTTTTTTCTTTTCTGTTATTGGATAATTTGTGATGCTCATTACATCTCAACTTTTCTTCATACATCCCTATACCATAACAGGAATATTATACAGGCAATTTTTTTTATGACATAACGAGTCATGGTGACGTCACTGGTGCATATTATTGAAACTCGCATCATTGGTATCAAAACACCTTAAATTCATTATTGTGCTAATAAATAGGGCGAAATTAACAACAAAAATGCGTTAGGCCAGTGTTCAAATTGTGTTATATGTTGTGTGACCTTAGCATACTTCTCAAGGTCATTTCGCACTTTAGAACAGAACATTAAGCTCGGTACGTTGTTAAAGAGTAAGAAAAATGATACCAAATGTACCACAAATGTGTACCATGTTGATATTGCAAAATTTAGGTGATCTTGACTAATTTTCTTGGTCATAGAGGGCATGAATTTAAATGGTGATGGCCGTCGGCAGCGAATTAGGCCCATGGGCCTCCTGGTCCTAGGTTAAATTCTCCCACCCGTTAGATGCCACGTCAGGAATACCTTTCAGCGACAAATGAAGCATACATTGCATGCCCCATATCAAGCGCATATGACGTTACTTCTTTTTATTTATTCGAGTAAATTGCCACATATTTATTCGACAATATCTGAGCCCTAAAGGAAAAGGCGGAACGCTTGTTTTGCCCCATGTAAACAGGTCACGGGATATGTGTGCTCACTTCTGAATGACCAACTGCTTCAACCAACACGAAAATCAAAATGAGAAATTGTAAAAGAATAAAATATTTTGACTCGAGGTTTCGAAAAACTCCTTTGATGTATCCTGTATATTTTATATAAATGAGACAAACGGGCATTACATAACTTTTCAGATGCACTGTGCCCTATGTACCGCGTTTCGCTAAAGATGTAAATTTATGCATTTTCCTGCGAAAAAATAGATGCAATGCACGTTTTATCTATTATCGCTAACCAGAGCAAAAATATTGAAAATAAGGCGTACGATAAAACAAACTATATGATATCTAGCTAATAATAATTGAAGGTAACAGAAGGGAAGCTCTAACAGCCATGTCTGCATTGACAACCGCCAGTTTATCAAAGCCGTTCACGACAAATAACGCACGGGAAACCTTCACCACCCTCAACATGAGCAGCCATTTGAGCTCCATGCTAGCAGGTTTGTGTATTTACAAATACTATATTCGGCTAAGAACAACACTGAGTCAATGGCTTTCCTGGCCTTGCCTTATCGGCACCAAGGGACGCTGTTGACACTTTGGAATGCTTACTCAAACGGGAACATAGGCAATATCCCTGCAAATTATTGCATATTATTCGCAAATCTGGGTCGACTTGGCAAAAACAGAGAAGCATATTGAGGAATAAATGGTTAATTTATATTGTTTCCACAATTTCCTATCATTAGGGATTTGTATGTACAGAACAACGCATCGTTCATATCATTACACCCCACAGAGACTAAAGAACCCCCGAGGTAATATTCACGAGATGGTCACATATAGTTTGATGTCATCAGAAGCACTGTTTGGTATCCTGCCAATGCATTTTGCATACGCACATTTGTAGTTTCCAGGTGATAGCTAGATAGCTGTTCGAATTAGCACTTCCAACTTGCACACGCTCATATACAACTGCAAGGTCTAGATTAAGTTCAAAGCCCAATGACCTTAGCCTTTTTTCAAGTTCGCGGGGTGTTACAGTACCAAACATTGCATGATTAACCTTGACCTTTTTTATGAGGGCACCAGTCCTGTAAAACAGTTTTTTATGGCGTGGTGTAGCTTGAACCTTGAGTATAAAGAGTTCGGACCGCGGAAGAGTGTAATGACTGCCAGTAAGTGGCTCTCGACAAAAAGACACAAATGCAATGGGTAACCTCAACAGTTTGTAAGGCGTGTTGTACGAATAGAAGTTTACCATGGCAACAGCAACAACACCGAAATCGTTTGTATACGTCGTTATAAACTATAAATGACTGTTTATATATACAGTGACCCTCATGCTGCAGGGGTTTGTCATTTCCTGCTTTTTAATTTGGATTTATTTTGATCCATCTGTGAAATAATCCCAACAGTCCAAACGTTTTCAATCTTGTCTTTTGCATGTGCATCACAGGTTCTATCTTTCTACATATTGTGCAATACTTTGTTTGTGATATCAAAAAGTCTGTTTTTTTTTTTTAAATGGTGCTGAAATGTGTTTTAGTAGCATGAGCTTAGACAGGTGTCACTTACTCCCTTGTAGACAGTGAGTCACGATATATAATATATTTTCCTTTTTCCTTTTTCCAATTAGTTACTGCAGTCATTGCAGTCCTGTCAACGGTGGTGGTGGTTCTCGTTGTAATTTTGGTTGGTTTCTTTATACACCACAGGTGAGTGATTGATCACAATATCATATATTGGAAGTGTTCAAGTAACAGTCCATAAATACACTTATCGTACCTTTTTAAAGACACCTCTTACGCCGCAAAATTATGAAATGCGCATATGAATTACATGAATACAAATACTGCAAACATCCATGATATATTTGTGAAACACAATGGCTATTAATCATCCAATAACAAAAGAAGAAGAAAAAACCATATACATGGCAGCTTTGCCTCCCATAAATGGAGAATCTGTTCCATTATTGGAGTAATTTAATGCCTTGTTCAATGTTCATGTGGCATCTCAATGTAAGGTTACGCGAGTATTGATGAAATTCCATGAACATTTGATCAATATTAACAATTGTTTGCGGTAGAAAATCAATGGCCGAATTGAGAGGCAGTGGCAACGTGACAGATATGACAACAGATGAAAATGAAGTTATGGGGTTTCCCTTTGATTATGAAAATCCACATCAAGGCAATCCAGTGTCTTCACATGCATATGCCAACACGACACTGACTGCTTCTGACAGAATGGAAAGTACTGGGGATGCTTACCAACAATTGGAGCTGTCAATGGGGATACAGAGGAACCGACCTTTACAAATGGACAACCTTGTGAAAACGAACATAAGTATGATGAATTAGAGTTTTCGCAGTTGACAACAAACCAAATGACTGTGTAAAATGAACATTATTAGCATAGCCCAAATAGTCCTGACAAAATCTTACGGGCACATATCCTTGGCACGGAGTCTTATGAATGACAAATGTAAGAGGCCGGTATCACTATGATAATAGATTCAACATCATGGCACATAATTTATCCTAAGCTGGGGACAATATTAGACTGACACATGAGGCAAGAGACGAACTTCCTAAGGTATTTGTTTCCATGTGCAGTGACCATTTCGAGATTGTAATGATCTTTTTATTTTTAGATAGCACGTGCTACTTAACTATGGTTTATGTAGGTTGAAGACGTCTTGACGAAACTTCTCTGTTTAACATGGATTCTCATGGAATATTTCAATTGTAATCAGAAAACATATGTATCCTGGGTATTACCTATCACCTCAGAGGAAGGAGGCCAAGAATAACAGGGATATTATATCTGTACATGAACACAAGGTTATAAATGCTTTAATTCAGTCAGGATTACGCCCAGTCTCACTAAAGAGACTATATTGTGATACATATGTCCATCAGTCTTCAGAAAAGCAATCTCAAGAAATAGCATTTGACCAAAAAATTACTACAAAGGCATCAAATTAAAAAAAAAAAAAATACACACCACATATGGCCCCTGTAGTGTTTAACTGTCCGGTAACTCTCTGGTGCTAGAGATAGGAAAACCCACAAAAATATTCACTTGCGGGAACAATGAATAGTAAGTTTGCACAAGTAAATGTGCCTCAATATACATCAAATTAACTTGCATTGTCACAAAAGATGTGTTAATGACTAATAGTTGGTGGATTTATAGATATCACAGTTAGAAAGAGGTTTAAAGAAAATACCAACACGCCCCTCTAACACAAGAGATTACCGGAAAATTTAGCATTAGGGGGCGCCTGTGTGACCATCACAATACCAGATTGCAGTACCTTGACAGAGATCTACAGTGTGCAGTACCATTGCAGTAATCCACAGTGTTGGTATCCACTGTTTGGTTCACTATTTGTGTTAGTATTCTTAGATTTGCCTTGCTGATTCATCAATCTAACTCAAGGCCAAGAATAACACTGGAATTAGTTTGTACAAAAGGGAACCTATATAATTATTCCTATATCTTATTGCAAGTTAATATCAATATGTCCTGATGTTATCATGGTTATAATGATTATGCAAGCAAACATTGTGGTGTTGTTCTGCTAGTCGGCCAGTCACGGTCAGTCATTTCCATAACAAACAGAAATAGGCAATCCAAATATACATTTACATTGATACCAAGCCTTGTTACCTTTAGCCGAAAGTTTACATTTCAGGAAATCTAGGCAGAACCAAAGGCTGAAATGAAATGTGATGCAATGTTCTATTTCAAAATATTGACGTGGCAAATATAGGAAACGTTTTCTTGAGGCAGGACTTTAGCTTGTTTTACGTCTCCAAATATGCTGAATGTATCCTATTCAAGCGCAAGCAAGACCAAGATTGTGGGCATAACACGAAAAGAATTTCATTAGTTCAATATTTACCACAGACTGTGTTTATATAGCCACATCTTTCAACTTTAAAGATCTGATTGCAACCTGGCATCCCCCCCCCCAAAAAAAAACAAACAAACAGGGGTTCTCTTTCCGAACCACAAATACTGAAAGCATACAAATCGGTATCACTGACCCGTATGTTACACACAAGTGTATTTGTTCTTAAGCCTCTGTGAATTAATCGAAAATAAAAAGTTCTTAATTTACAAGAGATTTTTGTTTTGTTTACTGCAAAAAAAGTTTAAACAATTTTTTCTTTTGGATTTTTACATCCATTTTACTGCAGTTTTTGACGTTTCCATTGAAGACAGCGGAAATGATGTGAATTTTTGAAGTGAAATACCGTAACTTCGTTTTTTATGTCTGTTGGTTTCATAAATTTCCTTATGTAATGGAGGTTTACATTTTTTTTTCTATTTTGATCTGATGGTTTGCACATGTGAAAGATTTAGGTAATGCTTGTATCATCCCATGAAAGGTAATTCAGACTCTATTTCCTTCAAATTCTATGTATAATAATACTGATAATACCATCTCTTTGATTAGCTCTTTGAACATAAGCATTCTCCCTTATGTTCCAGTAGACTGGATTTGTTCCGATTCTATATGACTCTTTCGCCAGAGGTACTGATTCCATATTTTTTATTCTTTCTATGGAAGTTTTTGGAATGATGATGCACTCCAACTCATTGTAAATTCAGCTCACAAGAACGTTTTTTTTTTTTTTTTGAATACTTAATCGTTTTGTATCAAACTGTATTTTAACCTTTCTCTTGACATCCAGTATTTACCTAACAGTCTCTGTCAGGCTTTTCAATCTGTTTACCCATTGAAAGGATGCCTAGGGTTCCCCCCTTCTTTCTTCAGGTGCATGTGACTTGTACCCGTTCGCCAGACACTGTTTACAAAGGGGTCTGTGTATGGTTTGTGGTCCAGGTCCAGCTGTGCGTTTGGTATCTCAGTCTTGTGGTCGAAATATCATAACTGAAAACATGGCCCAAGCTTATATTGTTCATTCAGGATAGTATATTGGCTTGGTGCAACAATGCAATAGCTGGTACACCGAGAATGGTAGCCAATTTTCATTTCTTTGTCCTGTTCTTGTTCCAATTGAGAAATGTTCTCCTTACCAACTCTGGTCACCACTCTCTATGCTGTGAGTGTTCTCTTTATATGCTATTAAAAATTTCAGCATTTTGACTTTCCTGTGCCAGGCACTGGCGCCATCTATACAATGATTTTAACTGTGTAGGAAATGGTATTCAAAAGGTCGTTCTCTAAGTTCAATCAGTAAAAATACAATTTTGTACATTTAAATGTAGAAACTTATGCCATTCTGTGTCCTATTACATAGCAAATTATACCATAGTATTTTCCATTACTATTACATTCCATGGTAGTAAATATAGTACTTTTTCCATACTTCACTGCATTTAATCTTAGTCTTCATTCATCACCATTGAAATTTGATGAAAAAAGCTTTCATATATGTGTATGAATCCAACTGAGTCAGTTATAACAGTACAGCTGCATCATCAATTAATGCTGGCGTGTTGTGTTCAACTGTCATGACATGATAATGATACACACTCATTATACTGGTATAATTAATAAAACCTATTTCCTAAAATAAAGTTCAACTTTACATTCACCACATTTTTAGTTAAAAAGATATAGAGAATCTTACATGGCTGACAGTGAGTCACTTTTTTTCTCTCACGATGCATTGTATTTTGGTGCCGAAAATCACGAGTTACTACACTTTTCAGCCATGTAAGATTTTTTTCAATCTATGTTTAATTGGGCATTCATCGCAAAAAATGCCCTACGCCTACTTTCAGCGCCGGCCTGGTATGTCAGTGGCCCTGTTTGCTTGCGTTTGTCATTGTTATTTCAGGTCCAGGTGATGTATGATGAAACATGGCTAGTGCACACTTGATTTTGTCAAAATATCAATGAATCATGTCATTGATGCAGGTACGTCACAATTTAGATGTGACAATATTTAGATCATGTGATCAACACAGAGTTACTTCTCTTTAATTTCACTTTAGAAAGTGATGATTCATCCTCAAAAGTAGAATAAATATGTATGCATATGTTAATGTAACTAAGATTTTATCTTCCGATTGGTTTCCTATGAAATTCAATTCATGAATACAACATAAATCGTAAAAAACATGAATATACTATAAGTTATAAGTTATACAATATACAATGTGTCAATCCAATATACATTGGATTCCACAGGTCAGCACACTCTGGTTTAACGGTGTTTGTTTTCAAACCTCTTTGGAATCATTTATAACATTACGTGATACAGTATAATATACAATTTGGTCTGCCCGTGGACTTACTCATATTGATGTTAATACATTCTGACAGTTTGACCGTAGTCAAGGTCACCACCCTGCTTCAACTAAGGCATAGAAATATGCATATTATACCTTTTAATTCTCATTAAAATAATACAACATTATACATATAATGGCCCATGACTGAAATTGGGGCACTTTACAGTCAAAGGTCTCACACATTGTAAGTACAATACAATTATATATATCAGCTGCATGTGTATAGACTGGTCTTCCAGTGCAGTTTGTACATCAAAAGTGATCGTTGTTACTGAAGAATACTGTCATTCATGTCCATTGGTGTCTGCCTGTGGTTGAACCATTGCTATTTCATATTTTGTGAAATACATCTTCTTGATTTGGTACCATTTGTATTTATATAAATTCACACCTATGCCTATGGCAATACCAGTAAGCACAACTATAAATGCCAATACACCTGATGATAAATGAGCTCCATGTGCACTTCTATCTATTTCTGTATCCAGATCCGGCTCCATCATTGGATTTAAATAAACTCCTGACACAAGCTCCAAATTTTGCAGACTGCAATCTTTCTAAGGCGTCACGCTCAGGGATTACGTTTCCCATGTTTAGGGCTGGTATATCTTGTATCTTCAGTGCATTCACTGAGACTCCCTGTATCCTTTCTACTAAGCCTGGCAAAGTCCATGTCCTTCCACTTATTTTACACTGATCTCTGGCTGTTACTAGGTATGGTCCTGAACTTAATTTCTAAAATGTTTCTGGGGTATTTTCACAGCTTGTGTAGACAGTTTTTCCCCATGTTATGAGAACGTACTCCCCTAGTGCTATTTATGTGGCTTTGGTTTAACAATGGGTGTAACTTAGCTTCACTGTGCATGTGTGTCTCAAATTTTTGACCATACAAAGTTGCACAGGTGCACAACCAGACTCCTAATCTGTAAACAGATCCCGTTCTACAAACTATAGGCTGCCATCCTATACAGTGATAATCATTTGATTTGCCAATCCTGTTTAATTGTATAGCTATGGTCAGCTATACATGTTTTAGCGCCAATAATGATTTTCTTTCAAGAATCGTATCTTGATCCTGCCGATAAGCATGGCTCCATCTCAAATTGGTATGACAAGTATATGTTCATAGTACCGTGCAAAGGTGTTATGGGCTTTGTAGTTGCCATCGTTGCTTTCTGTAAGATAGTTTCCTATTGTTTTGGTGGCAATAGTTCCTCTGTAAGTCGTCCTATTACCAGTGATGCTTTCCGACTGTGAAATCTGTCAGCAGCTCGAAGATAGTTGTTTACAATTTCCTCATTGAGTTACTGCTTGCTCGACGGTAAGCATGCCCCATATAGATCCCATGATTATTCTTGTCGCCATAGTGTAATTGTGTACTGAATTCTCAATACTGTTGATAAGTAGTGTTCAATGGCGTCTACATTTTTTTTGTATGCAGTTCCTTGTATATCTGTTCCACAACCATCACAAATTTGTTGACTTAGTGGATTATATTCTGTGTCTTGTGAGAAAAGGCAATTTGTTTCCTGATATCATCCAGGCCCTGGTCAGTGGCCAGTTAAGGCAGGCTATGGACAATATGGCCGAATATGTTTACAAGTCCTTCCCTCTTCCGTGTGGATCGGTTTGATGTTGAAGGGGTCATTTGAAACATCTATGTTTCAACTGTCTGTAGTAGAAAGTCCATTTTGGTCTCCACTTTCATGATCCATTGTCAGACTGTGCTTTAAGGAGGGTCAGTCATCCGTCTTAGAAATACTTTTAAATGTCATGTGCACTCAACTAAAGGTCAACACAGGACAATCCAGTTGCAACCTTGATTTGATGGAACAAGCTTAGGTCAGCTGAGTGTTGGCTATTCATGCAGCCCTCTTGTTCAAACAAATTCCTCGGTGCTTTTCCATGTCGAATGCTTCATCTTTAAAAGGCGCAGAACAATACTGGGGCAGTTTCTGGCAAATTCCCAGGATAACTGTATTGAGCCGTCACAGTAGGTCATAAAGATGGGTGACCAAGACAAGTTTTGTGACCTTGTCAGTGATCTTATTTGCAAGACCAAGATGGATACACAAATTCCGAAATTACACTCTCCGCAGTTTATGCTAGCTGGCTCTTAATGCCCTTGCAGATATGGAAATGTGTCCAGTCAAATATTTGCTCAGGCTCTGTTTAATACTGGGAACTCACTTACTTTGCTTACCTGAGGTACATTTAGGCCTTTCGCATTGGGAGTCTGAACTGTCGTTGATCAAAAGGGCAAGCACTTGTTTCATGCAGTACAGCACCTTGTCTTGAAGTTCAGCATTGTTCTTTATCTCTTTGACTGTATTTATTTTTTTTTTTATTTTAGTCGCCAGAGGAGCTGTTGTTCGATGCAAAAGTGTGTACTATAGAGATAAGTTACTTTTAAGTCCAACAAGGCAGGATGATACTTTGGCCATGTTGCCTTGTGTTGGCATGACTGCTACTAAAGTGTCCCAGCTAGATGTTTTGTTGACCAACCGCATTTTTGGAACAGTTTTTCAGGTTATGGCAGATGTGTATTGTCACAATTTTTGTCTTACTTTTAGCATTTAAGAGAAATGTCCTGAACGCAGGAAATTAAGCAAAAGTCTCCATAACAGAGGCCACTCTATGGGAGTCACAGCAAGTAAGCAACTGGTTTGACACTGAAGCAATCAGGGGTGCTTACCTGGATCACGTATAGTACATGTGCTCTTCCAACGCAGAGATATTTGCATACATGTTATTAATATCATGACTAAGAATCTGCAATTACAGAAATTCTTTAAAAGGGTTGTCACATTCAGGTCGAGTTGGCAGAACACACCTTTAACATTATTTGCAAATATACTTCACTTTCAATTTAAATACCCACCCAGCTGATCATGTCACTCGAGATAGTTTGTTACTTTGAAACGACCAGAGCATGTGTGTCAACCCTGTAGTCATTTCAGTTGCAAACACCCTTTTATTAGCTTGGTTATAACATACGTGAAAATAGGCTCTCGCATGGGAACACACACGACCATGTGCTTCTTCTTTGTATAGACTCATTGATCCAACTAACACAATGGTTGCAAGAAATCAACAACGCTCATATGACTTTGGATTTCTGAGCTAATTCCTGCCAATAACTTCAAACATAGTTGTGACTTCAGCTTGTTGCAGCAAAGATGTAACTGTCATAAACTTGTCAATAGAAGAAGTGAACTTTAAAAAATACGAGACTCAAATACGATTTCACTGACAAGATCATAACAATTTTCATGGCTGATCTCACATGAAATTACCTTTAATTTACATCTTGGACTCTTTTGACACAATTTCCAGTAAGTGTAGGTTAGTACACTTGGCATGTATCTTATCAGCCTATCACATGTTCCTTTTATCTGATTATGGTAGAAATGTTATATGCGTATTCAGTTGAGTACATAACTTAACACAGAAACATAAAAGACAGCTAAGGTCGTGTGGACTAAGTATTCCTCATATGCCCTTTTCTGCTACCAAGGTCTAGGTACATAAATTATTTTAGCATTTCAGCTATGTATCAGGACTAAGCATATCGAATAGAAATATTTTCTACTCGAATGATTGTTACTTTCAGTACACAGCACTAAGTCACGTGAGTACAAGTGAGTACACGTATGCACGTAACAATACGTTAGCAGTATCCCAGAATCTGATATTTTATCTTTGTAGTATCATGACAAACCATAAATAAATAAACTTGCAAAGTCATATTGGCCGTTTTAATAGAGTCTTCCACATGCTAAAGAAACCCAAACCTTATATATGGAGAGCTATGATGGGAGGGTGATACGGGAAATATATACACAAACCTTTTTTATGTTTTCTACAGCATTAAACATTTAACCTTCCAGAGTGATTTAGTAGCTTCAGTTATAAGTTCTTCACTTGGTTCCTCATTGTTTACTTTACCAAAAGCAGCCAATTCAAATCTAATATATCTTTAATGGTATGGTGAAATACGGTTCTAGGTTGCAAAAGTTACAATGATGACTCCAGACCTCCTCATATTTACAATTTTGCTGCCACAATGACATTTCGCTTAATGGATCGATGGATCTTCATGATAAGGCTGGATGTACACAGAAGCACTTGGTCATATGACACAAAATATACAGTGACATTTCTCGTACTTAGGGAAAGTTAATCAAGCATTATATTTTATGTTCATTCGAGAGTAAAAGTGAAAAAACAATGAAATAAAAAGTAAACAAAAAACAAAAAAAAAAAAAACAAAAAAACAAAAAAAAAAAAACAAACAAAAACAAAAACAAAAATCACCCCCAACCCCCCTCCCTCCAAAATACACACACACTTGCTTGACCACTGGGTTTTGATATTGCAGGGTACCATTAGGATGGGGTGCGATTTATTTTGTATTCAATAGCAAACACAAAGGAGGGAAGAGTATTTACACAGGCTTTTGTTACGTGTTTTTTGGTTTGGTTTTTGTTGAATGGTTTTTTAAATGTTTTATTTGCGCTTTTGTTTTCGCTTTTTTGTTTTTGGCGGGGGTGGGGGGTGGTTGCGATATTTTTTTACCAATTTTTTTATGTTTTTGCCTGTTTTGGGATATGAAAGGTTAATTATCATAAGTGATAGAATAATCAAAATATGTATAAGTACATACTCAACGCCTCCCCTTTTGATTTTTCACGTACACTTTACACTGGGTGGGTCCATGTGACAATAACCAAAAAAAAAAAAAAAATGATGGGATAATAATAAACCATCCATACAGAAAGACACAAACCAGAACATGTATCCGTGGATTCCTGTATTGCCGACGCTAAAACCGCTCAAGGAAACCCGCTTATAAAACGCATTGTGTTGATTTGATTATAAGGTGAAAGGGAGAGCTAGACATTAATTTATTCCTTTGACCACTTAGCCGCGCGTTTTGTACAGGTGCTGTATGTCTTGGTTTGGAATGTGAGTCACAGGACGTTTTAGAATCAAGATATGTTTTATCTTGCGTGCCTGATTTTGAAGAAAACAGAATATATATATATATATATATATATATATATATATATATATATATATATATATTAATAAAGTAATCAACACATCAAATCAATATAATTTTCATTACATTCATTCAGGTTTAAGCTCTGTTTCTGCTGTAAAAAGCGTGTATGGAGCACTGGTTTTTACCTCAGCTGACTTGTCAGTCAGCTTAGGTTTTTTGAGGGTCCGTCGTCCGTCGTCCGTCCGTCGTCCGTCGTCTGTCGTCCGTCCGTCGTCCACAATTCACATTTTCGACTTCTTCTCAAAAACCGTCAGCCAGATTCACTTCAAACTTGGTGGAAATGTGCCTTGGGTGGGTCTCTACCAAGTTTGTTCAAATGGTCGCGGTCCAGTGATTTTTGGATTTTTAATGAATTTGTTTGTTCTTATTTGGGTAAATCTTAAAAAATCTTCTTCTCTGAAACCGCTCGTCCAATTGCTTTGATATTACACAGGAACACTCCCTGGGACTTTTAATTCTTAATTTGTTCACCAGGTGGCGCTGCAATTTTTTCCTAATTTTTTATGAATTTTTGTGTGTTCTAGCTATTTTCGACTTCTTCTCCAGAACCGTCACTCAGATTAAGCGGAAACATGGTGGATATGTTCCTTGTAGAAGGATCAAACAAAGCTGTTCACTATGTGGGAATGCTGCGGATTTCTGATTTTTAACGATTTTTTCAATTTGGGTTCTTGTCGGTCAATGCAGCTTTCCTATTGATTACTATGGAAGTCAATGGGCATTCTAATGCTAATTCACATTTTCTACTTCTTCTCCAAAACCGTCATCCAGATTAACTTCAAACTTGGTGGCAATGTACCTTGGGTGGGTTTCTACCAATTTTGTTCAAATGTTTATGCTCCAGTGATTTTTGGATTTTTAATAAATCTCTTTGTTCTTTTTTTTGACAAATCTTATAAAATCTTCTTCTCCGAAACTGGGTACCCAATTGCTTTGTTATGGTACGTAGACACCCCCGGGGAGACCTAGTTCCCAATTTGTTCACCAGGTGGCGCTGCATTTTTTTTAGGAATTTTTTGTATGGTTTTGCTATTTTTCACTTGTTGTCAGAACAGTCCCTCGGATTAAGCTGAAATGTGATGGATATGTTGTTGTGGAAGGGTCAAACAGTTGTTTACTAGGTGGCACTGCTTTGGATTCCTGATTTTTAAGGATTTTCAATTCGGGTACTTATCGTTCGATGCAGCTTTCCTATTGATTACTATGTAAGTCAATGGGCATTCTAATGCTAATTCACAGGACAAATGACACGAAATTTACTGTTTACTTCATAACTTGAGATGTGTTTTGAGTTAGCTACACATGTTAATTATTCTGTATGAAGGTCATGCTGAGACAGTACATGAATGACCTTGATCTCGTTTGTGGGGTCACAGTGCAACATACATGAATTTTACTCTTCATTATAACTTGAGAACTACTTGAACTTTGATGTTGCACATGTAAGTGTTCTTCTATAAAGGTCAGACTTACTCAGAACATGGTGTCATTGATCCTTTCCCAAGTTCATAGATCTGCAAGTGTGATAAATGTCAAGATCAGCTTAGGCACGGGCTGTTCACACAGCCCTCTTGTTCGAGTCATTGATACTTGGGGCCAATTGGCAATAAATTTTAGATCTCCATTCTGGTGAGCTTCTATAGGGATGAATGGTCTTGTATTTATGCGGGCAGACCCTCCGTTGCAAAAACAAGCTTGCATCGTGACATCATTGCTCTTACGCAATGCGCTTGCCTTAACAAATAATTTTCCGGCTGAATTTACCTCTCCAAATTGATCTTTTCCCAGATCAAAACTGAGTCAAGAAATTCTGTTGACTTGGGGTTTGCTATAATAATATGACTCCATATAATTAAATATATTTTCTAACCAAAAAAGAAAAAAAGCTTGAAGTGAAGAACTGTTGCAGGCGAAATTTCACATCCGGGTGCATTTGAGCGATTTTAGCGGGTGAGGGTTAGGGAGCTCTCACTTGGTTTACCTAGATATTTTAAGGAATTTTATTTTGATATTTGGTGTTCAAGGATAATATGGACGAAGAAATAAGTAATTTCACAAAGGTGAACAAAATTTATATTTTCTCCATCTTAACAGTGTTAAGAGAAACTAAAATTTAGCCTGATTTCAATAGTCAATATAAAGTCTTAACTGGTATTGTTTAGAATCTGGAAACTACTTTGGGTTCGGTCTATTCTCAGACAGGCATGAATATTGATTTGATCGTTTAAAATGGTGTGATTATATATATATTGTGACGCAAGGTAGCTCTTAATTCAAGACAATGGAAACGTACGTCACAACTAGATGCAGCATCTGATTTTGCAAGCTAAGTTCACACAAACTGCAACTGAGTATTCTAACTCTAAACAGCTCAATTCCTGTGCACTTTATCTTTCCGTGCTTTATTTCTTTTAACATTAACCATAAGAAAAGGAATTAATCCTTATTGAAGCCAGTAGCACTGCGAGGCAAGCCCCGTGTTAAAAGGCCATCATATGTAGTGTTCAAAGAGTGAAAACTGAATCTAATTTGATTATACGCAGAATATTTAGCAAAAATGAATTGGTTCTGATAGCCAAAAGTACGCCATTGAAACCCAGGAACAATGAGGTGCTTGGTCAGCACTGATACTGCAGTATTTCATAATGGGAACTATTTTCAGTTTTCAGAGTAGAATGTTATATCCTGATAGAGGAAAAATTGTCATTTAGGAAATCTGAAATAATTGGAATTATTTTTGATTTTTCAGATTGGAATCTTATATCTTGATGCAGGAAAAAATGTTTCTATGGAAAATTGAAAAATAACATTGTAACCAAACAGAAAACTGAAAAGGATCCTTTGAAGTTTCCATGATATAAAATACTTGAGGGCTGGGAATAGGACATTTACATTACTTTTATAAGCCATTAACACTTACAGGCATCCCGGATGCTAAAAATGCAGCACAGGGTGTCAATTTCCACATTTATTTTCCACTAATAAGAAAGGTTGGGACGCTCCTGACATGTCTGATAAATCCGAGATTTGGGTCTCTTCTGGCTGTTGAAGTACATTGGTGGTGTACTATCGAGTCTTGAAGATGACAAAGAAAACCCACTGGTTCTGTCTCACTAAATCCAAGGAATTAATTCACCCTTCATTTGACTCGTTGGGGGCGGTTATATTGGTATCCCTGACATTGAAAAACAAATAAAAAGTTTCTGTATTGTGATGTGTTTGTATATTGGGAAAAATTATCAATGAATCTTGCATGATGTAGAAATAAACCCGCAATTTTAGAACATAATAAAAAACAAAAAGGGTGGCTGCCAGGAGGTTGGCGTCCACGTCGCGGCAGTTGGGTGTGATATATATGGGTGAAAAAATCTGAACTTTTGTCTTAAAACATAAATCCTTTGCCCACAAATATCATAGCAGACAACCTCTCTCTTTCTATATCTCTTGTAAATAATTTGCTAAATGTACGTTATTTTGTTTTATATTTTTCAGAGCGAAAACAGCCGGAGAAGAAAAAATAAGAGAGTCCCACAGGTGCTCCATGTAATGAATCTAACTGGCTGGTGGAAATGATTAAAATCTCCAGTTCAGTAGATGTCTCATATTGAGCTCTGTGAGAATAACGTCAAACAAGACCATGATTTACAGAATATACAATACATACATACTTTATTTTGTTTTATATTTTTTCAGAGACAAAACAGGTGGTGAAGAGAGAAATAGAGAACACTCCAGGCGCACCATGTGATGAATCTAACTGGCTGGTGGAAATGATTAAAATCTCCAGGTCAGTGGACGTGTCATATTGGGCTATGTGAGAATAACGTCAAACAAGACCTATATATATATGTTTATTTATTTATATATATATATATATATATATATATATATATATATATATATATATATATATATATATATATATATATATATATATATATATATATATATATATATATATATATATATATATATATATATGAGAGAGAGAGCGAGAGAGAGAGAGAGAGAGAGAGAGAGAGAGAGAGAGAGAGAGAGAATTAATAAAATAAGTTGCCACGGGGGGGGGGGAACGAGGGCCATCCTGTTTCTATTAGTGTCGGGAAAGAGAGCTACTGTGTTGCCGAGAGACAAAAACTGACATTTGCGGTCGGTGGCATCAATATACCCTGGTATATATACTACTTATGGCACTCGCACATAACTACCTCCATTGAACCATTTTAGGAATGGGGATTTGGTCGAGTAGTAGAGCAGCTAAATTTTCAAAAATGCTTATTTTCAGTTAGAGTTGATATGTGCGTTTCCCATTCAGCTAGGCGATTGGTGCCAAAGGTTGCAGGTTCTAGTCCCGCTCGTTCCGAACATAAAATATACATTTTCGGCATTTCCTTAATGCTGGTGGATTTAAGTATCCGATTCTGGAAATAAATGCAGACTCAGTAAATATACTGCATAACCGTGTTGATATGGCACGCACACATAACTACCTCCATTGAACCATTATGTTTTAGAATGGGGATTTGGTCGAGTGAATATGTGCGTTTCCCGTTTCAGCTAGGCGATTGATGCCAAAGGTTGCCGGTTCGAGTCGCGATCGTTTCGAACATAAAATATACTTTTTAGTGGCAGAAACAATCACACAATATTTGTTAAAATATTGTTTTAAGTGACAACTGGTGGTTCCACAGTGCGTCGTATTATTTAAAGTCCAACTGTGATTAGCTACTCTTTGCTTACGGGGGTAACGAGTACAACGATACGGTACGTTTATAAAAAATTGTTACAATACATGGAATTTACATTATTAGAAGTAAAGACTGGTATAATGGGGATTACGTATTCTTCAATGTGTCTGAAGATTTTTGTTGCACAGTTTGTGTGTGCAAAAAATGTTGCACCGTGTTCCTGTTTCACCTCATGTGCAAAATTTGTCAATAAAATGCTACTAGTACTACATTTCTGCAGTGCGATTCAGCCCTACAATGCACTGGTATTCAGGCTTCCTATTGGTTGCTCCTTAGTTACGGCGTAACATCATGATGGAATCTGTGCGCTAGGTCTACAAATATTACATCAGGAACTTTGAGAATACAAGCTGCCATTAAAGACCATATACATATGTGGTCTTATTACACCGTATAATAGGATCTGTAGTTAACAACCGTTCATCGTCTACTTTATTTTTTTTGTGCGGGGGATGGGTGTGTATCTATATAAGTATTGCGTCAGAAACTGTCTATAAGGACCAAGCATATGTGGTCTCATTATACAGACTGTATTGGATCTGTGGTTGACATCCACCTACATATGCGCTCTATGTATCCTCACTAGCTTAACGATACTCATGTACTGTCCTTTCGATTCATACTATGTGATCTTCAATATCCTTGTGGTGGCGAATGGTCTAGCAACCACGTGTTCTTTCTACCAAGACTATGCTATGCGTACTTTTACTTGTATATAGTGCATTTCTACTTTTTATGTTAACATACTTTGTTCTGTTGATTTTATGCCTTATCTGTATATTTTAACTTATTCGGAATAAATAGCCTTTGGCTAATGTGACCTGTATGTAAACCGACCCAAAATAAAACTATGTCTATGTCTGTATGCTATTATATTACACAGACTGCACTAGAATCTGTGCTTTACATCTACAATAATTACGTCAGGAAGTTGAAGCAAATAACAGAAACTGCCAATAAAGACCACGTACATATGTGGTCTTATTGCACAGTGCACTAGGGTCTGTGGCTAACATCCGGATATCATGCTACTTAAGTGATTGTAGGAGGGGTGCTTTATTCAAATGTCGCGTCAAAAACTATTAAAATAACAAAAACTGCCTATAAAGAGCACATATGAATGGAGTCTAATTACTCATGGCATATTGAGACATGGACACGTGACTGAGTGCAAAAATCCTAGTTCAAATCACTACTTCGAATGCAGATACACATTGATCTTTTGTATATTTGACAGGTGTTCAGCACTAAGGTTTTGTACAAGATACAGGATGGTCTCGCTGTACCAAAGTTCTAGTTTTTGCCAGATGAAACAGCATCAAAAACTGATTATCAATGTCATTGTTCCAGTGACTTTATTATTTTAAATACCACCTCAAAAATGAAATAAAATTTGAAAATGTAGTATGGGTTAATATTTTAATTTGCACAAGAAATATTTTTGGGTATTTTGTGCTCATTTAAATTTGTACCCGTGTGATATTTATTCAAAACTGAAAAAAATACCAATGCACACCTGTGTTCCTGTATTCTTTCACAAATGCTGTTTACAAGGGTGGAAAATTTAATTGTTCTCAGCTGGGTGACTTTTATTGGTATGTCAGCACAGCTGATGCAATTCTCCATTTATACATATCAATATAATGATGACCTGCCTCCATACAATACAGAGAGAATGCTGATAATGGATTCTTTCATATTAAAAAAAATGAAGCAATACAAAAGCGTGTGAGGCAGTTCTCTGTTTCACATCACATTGATGGATCTTACGGTTCCCGCTCACTATGAAGCGAGTTTATCACCTATTCAATTGCAAGGTTCATCTTTGTTACATAAAACTCATCATTTGATTTCGCCGTAATTTGCCTTTTTACATCTGGTGTTTTGTCCGTTTATGATAATAAACCAGTCGTCATTCACTCTTTACGAGTGGGGTACCGGGAGTACCTCGCCCAAGAAAATTGTGGCACCTTTGGCGACGTTGCTTTTTATAAACTGTGCTATATAGGGAGTCTCACACAAAGACCACTGTATTTTACGCTTAAACAGTCGAGGGTAATATAGTTGTCTTAGGGTAGATACTCCTCATGTTCCGCACAGTGAATGACGGTTTTATCCCATTTGCTTGTCCCATTTTTAATCAATTGATTAGTCCATGTAACTTGTATAAAATTACACCGATCCGACTCATAGTGTTAAAAATAAAATCTAGCTGTAAAAACGGCGTACTGGGTTACTCAAACATGTTTACACTATTTGTTCCTTGTTGTTATTATATTTAGTATTTTTTCTCGGACCAGATGTACTTATGCTGTGGACTTCAAGTACGATACACACTGGCACACACACACAAACATATATATATATATATATATATATATATATATATATATATATATATATATATATATATATATATATATGTGTGTGTGTGTGTGTGTATATATATATACATATATTATATAAATATGTATATATATATATATATATATATATATATATATACATACACATATTCTAATTCTTGCAATTTTTAAGCCATACCAGATGGCTTTGACTGCACGCACACTGTGTTTTTTCAAACGAGCGGTGTGGGTTCATATCCTATAGTAGCTTCGTTTCCGCGTTCACAAGTGCCCAAGTTTGTGACAGCGGCAAAATCAAAACATTGCAGACGACATGGCGTGCTTAAATACAGGACGGGTCTTGCTGGATACAAAAAAGCGCTTAGCACAATTTTCGGCGGAAGAAATCACGACGAAACATCCGTATATAAGAAATATTGATGATATATTACAGATCTGACAAATGACTGTTAAATAAAATGATGACTATTTATTTGTTGTGTTTTGTTATATTATGAACAAAGTGTTGAGCAAGTTAAATGTATTCTTTTTTCATTGTCTGTAATGAAATTACTACTAAAATAATGACAACATCGTTACTACAGGTTTGCTTCACGTAGCACCGAGTTTACCTAGCCTTGGTCAGCCATACTGCATTCGGGCTTTGCGCCCATGTGGTATGGGTGACGAAGGCTAGGTGAAACTCCGTACTACGTTCAGCAAATCGGTGGAAACTAATAATATTGCTGCCACCATGTTGTTTGTGGTTTGCAAGCGAATACAGGTACAGAGACGTCTAGCGGCTACCAGAAAATTTAATTGGTTTTCCCTTGGGTATATACTGCAGCGCCATCTAGCGAGAATTGCATTATATTCCCCCGTCCAGTTACATCGTTCATCTTGTATTCCACCAGTTCCTGTGTGATGTGAATGTAATGGGAAATGCGCATTATGTAACACTGCCATTAGTCTCCCGAAACCAAAACACTTATCAAAATGGGGAAAAAATGTCTCACACTACGGTCTGGTTTCGTTTTTATGTCCAGCTACTCAGAAACCTCAAAAGCCACATCTGCAACAAGCAATGAATACAGACGTGCCTTTAGCTCATCGAGTGACTTTAGTCATTAAAATCTTGTTCTTTATTGACACAACACTCATCAATGCTTTAACACGAGAATTAATTTACGCTTGGAGTAGAGTCCTTGGTTTTATCTTTATAATTGCAATGCATTGATCAATATCTTCTATTTCTCACAGTCCACCATGATAGTCAAATACCTCAAACCACTGTTCGTTTCAATGTTCCTTTTTTCCGTCTTATTTATGTTGACTTTTTTTTCCAGCGAGCTATTTTTAACTTATTCTATAACTGTGTTTTAACTTTCTTTTTTCTCTTTCTTTTAACATACATGTGGTATCTCTCACATTGTGCTTGATTTTCTTTTCTTTCATCAGGATTCATTTGGTGTTGCTAGTGTTCAGTCTGACGGGTAGAAACATGACTTGTGCTTCAACATACAGTGTAGCCGTGCGTTTCATTTTACGCTTTGGGTGCACGGTTGGCTGAGCGGTAAGACGCTCGCCTTTCACCTCTGCGACCCGGGTTCGATTGTCGTCCTGGGCAGCATGTGGAAAAAGTTCCTACCACTTTAACCGTGCACGGTGGTTTTCTCCGAGTTCTTCGGTTTCCTCCACTAGGCAAGGTAGGAAGTATACGCCAACATCTGTGCCATGGAGAGTGACTCGATAAGTCAATGCTTGACTTCTTTCACAATCCATGTAAAACAAATGTGTCTATACTTTAATAGCGTGATAGTATCGCCACATATTGAACACCTTTCTTTTATCCTTCCACAAGCTACATTTCCGCCAAGTTTTTTAACAATCTCAGTGTCAAGTAATAGAAAATAGCAAAAACATACAAATGAAAAACCCATAAAAATAGAAAATCACCAAGTGAACCAGTTAGGGTCAATGGGTACCTCAAAGAGCTCCTGTTCAATTTCTAAGCATTTGCCTGAGGGAGATTGGAGATGCGTAAAGATTTTGCCAAAACTGGACAAAAAACATATCGCATTCAAAAGTCCAATTAGAGGGTAGTGACCACTTTGGTGGACATTTGGTAGAAACTCAAACAAAGTGCATCCCCACCAAGAATGAAGCGCATCAGGTAGACGGTATTGGAAAAATCGAAAATGTGAATATCCACTGCAATCCCGATTGACTCACCTAGTGAACAATAGAAATGTATGCAATAACTGATAAATATCCAAATGTAAAAATTCACCATGAATCAGAGACCTGGAGTATCACCATCCGGTGAACAACATTGACCCTTCCACGGGGCTACTTTTACAACAAGTTTCGAAATAATCTGACTGACGCTTTTGAGGTTGAAGTCGAAAATACTGGAAAAGACACCCAACTTTATTTCAACGGGGGTTGTAGCGCTACCTGGTGTACATATTTAGATGTACCGGTCCCAATGATAAGTGTCCGTCTGCAGTTTTGAATCAATTGGCCAAGAGATTATGGGTAAAACTTATTCTCCGCAAGTACACACACCGAGAAAGCAAAGACATCGGACTATTTCTAGAATTCAATGAAGCATGACCGCTTGAGCAAATTTGGTAGAGACCCACCCTAGGTACATCGCCAAGTTTTTAGTAGATATACCCCACTGTTTTTGGAAAAGTCGCAAATATAAATTGTGGACGCCGACAGATGGATAAATGGGTGGACCTATGGATGATAAATGAAGACCTATCACATAAGCTCAACTCACTAACAGGTCCGCTGATCTAATAATGTACTTTATAAAAGGTGCAGTATTTTTTTCCAAAAAAATTGAGCATATATTTAAACTTTGATAAGAAAGTCTTAACAGCTACGAATGCATACCTGGAAAAGAAACCGTTTTCAACCAGAGATGATGCTGCTTCAACTGTCTGACAAAAAAGCAGACTTCGTCATCGTGAATTGTGTTGTCCACGCATGCAAATAACCTCGCAAAGGATGCGGTTGCATCAATTGCAGTAGACCGAAATGTAAAATATAAATAAGTACAGGATACAAATTCTTCCAAAACCCTCTAACTTTCAATTTTGATAACTTTTTTTTGTTGTAATAATGAAATATAAAAAGCCTGGACAAGATAAATTCGTTTCAAACATTTTAATTATAAATTTACTTGCTAAACTCAGCACCTGGGTTTCTCTGATCCCAGCAGCCTTCACCACTGGCCGAGTTCGACGGCTTGTCTTTTTGACCATCCATGTGCTAATTTACCGATACTGAGATTGTTATGTATTCACGCCAATAACTCATTTCACATCAATCAACCAGACTTTCCCCCTGCTGCGTTCCATTCCGATGTCAAAGTGATAAGACGGACAGGGGCGAATCGATTGTCTTGCGATAAAAAGCCAATTGCATATCGAGGGATATTTCTGGCTGTGTTCCTCATTGCATGCCATTCTTGTAATAACAAAAACACAACGAAGTCAAGTGTATTAGAACATAAACTCTTATCAAATTTGTAAAATACTTTTATCCACCAACGATAGCCATCAGAGACACCTACCTTCCCTTTACGGAAAACTTCGCGAAACAACAGTTAAATCTTTCTTGATTGTAAGAAACTCCAAGTGCAGCCTGAGCACGGCATTATACAAAGTATGCATACACCATGTGTAGGTGTGAAGAATACTCAATTCAATGCAAGGCTTTATAATGTTTGTTTGCACGAAAGTTGGGACTCACAATTCATATCTGTTGTATAAGCGCATGCATTCTGTTTTTTCCCTGTATCATGAAAACTATTAAACATAAAATGGCCAACCTTGTGTTATTGAAATGTATAATACATGTATGTGCAGAAATGTATCGGGTATTTTTCATGGTTATAGTAATGGTGTCAAAAGAATAGGGAAATAGCTTTTTATTGCAAATTGTAAAAGTTTGCGGAACTCTCCATTCTTGACATGCATTTAATAGAGAATCCTTGGGTGTTTTCCTCAGAGGTATATTGAGTAAATAAGTTTGAATAAGATTCAAATTAGATAATTAATTTCAGAGATATATTTATATGGCGCGGCCATTTTGATCCTAAAAAGTGTGTGTAACAAAGTTCGAACGGCTAACACGGTCCGTTGACTATCGATGTTAAACAAGACAGTATTTTCGTTCTCTGCTGATTTTCTTCATAATGTATTCGGGCTAGAACTTCCCAAAAGTACTTAGAATGATCTCTATGCCTACCAATTTATTATCACGTTAAATGTTTGGAATATCCTCTGTACATTTTTATGTACATATATTTTTTAGCTTTATGCTCTACATTGTATTTGTGTAATATGCATAATGTAATTGTCTTACTCTTTCTAGAGTTTTGTCCAAATGAGTGGTTTATCTCTAGTTTTGGTACGATCGAAGGACACAAATCACGAATTATTAATTATAGATACTTAAATTTTGAAGTATACATATTAATTGTGTCAATAAGGATAACGAATAACTTGTAAATATATTTTGAATGCATCATGGAATTTATCCCGTTCCATCGGTGCCCCCGTTGTAAAGGGGAATTTGTCCTGACAATAGATAAATAAATAAATAAACAAACAAACAAACAAACAAACCAACCAGCCAACCAACTAACCAACCAACCAACCAACCAACCAACCAACCAACCAACCAACCAACCAACCAACCAACCAACCAACCAAATAAATAAATAAATAAATAAATAAATAAATAAATAAATAAATAAATAAATAAATAAAGAAATAAATAAATAAATAAATAAATAAATAAATAAATAAATAAATAGATTTTTGAATGTGATTCTCCTGGTAGCTGCTGTAAGATGTTTAAAGTATGGTTCCTTGATCAAAATTTAACGAAAGACACATGTATGTAGAATAACACAATTTTAGCTATAAATGCACTGACATTGTAACAAAACCTGATGTAATTATTCCGTTTAGTTCACACTTGGGCCTGGACAACATTGTCGGTATGATGAAGGTATTTCTCCTTAGTTATTAATTGCCAGAGCACTTGCACCAGTACAAGGTTTACGGGACACGTGGTCTAGCAGACGGGTACTCGAGTGCATGCGCCGTGTTTGGATATTCTGACAGTACATATGAAAACATGACGATGCTCTAGTATACAGATTTGAAATGTACAATACTGTGGGTTAGCATAACTGGTTATTCTTTACCTCATACAACAGCCCACAGAAATGTGTTCAGGACCATTGTGCTACAAAGTAGACCCAAATCTCGTTTTTCTTATCTGCTCTCGCTGCAGATAATCTTGCAATATGTTCCAAGTACGATCCAGTATTTTTCATTCACAAGCTGTTTGGCTTCAATCCTGAACTCGCACATAATTTCCCTCCATATGCAAAGTCCATTTATCAAGAAGGTCGTACTAATTATAGGACGACTTCACTTGGCTGCGTGATTGGTGCCAAGAGGTTGCCGGTTCGATACCCGGCTGTTCCGTGGTAACGAAACATAATTAGACACAGACATGCGTCCACAATTTATATTTGCGACTTTTCCAAAAACAGTGGGGTATATCTACTAAAAACTTGGCGATGTACCTAGGGTGGGTCTCTACCAAATTTGCTCAAGCGGTCATGCTTCATTGAATTCTAGAAATAGTCCGATGTCTTTGCTTTCTCGGTGTGTGTACTTGCGGAGAATAAGTTTTACCCATAATCTCTTGGCCAATTGATTCAAAACTGCAGACGGACACTTATCATTGGGACCGGTACATCTAAATATGTACACCAGGTAGCGCTACAACCCCCGTTGAAATAAAGTTGGGTGTCTTTTCCAGTATTTTCGACTTCAACCTCAAAAGCGTCAGTCAGATTATTTCGAAACTTGTTGTAAAGTTATATAAATGTGATTACTTAGCTGCAAACATCCCAATCACTGAAATCCAGTCCTTTTTGGGAAAATATGTCCTTGTGTTTTATAGTCACTGATTCGGCACATCGCTTCGTTATGCGAAAAACTGTGTAAAGTGATATAGTTTACTTAAAGCTAAAATGAACCCGCCACTCTAAATCTATATCAGTTGAATAGCGTCGGTTTCTACTTTCAGCGTGCAAAGTGCAAAATGTGAGCAAAAGAACCGATTTATTGATGGTTTGTCAACTTTCTTTTTGTCCGCTAAGGTACCCGTGGGTTCCTCACATGGTGAGTCGACATATTGATGCTAATTCTACGCCGGAAGTGACGTATCGTCCTCTCCTCTCCCTGCCCCCCCCCCCCCCCCAGTTGCCCTGCATCCAAGATCGTGAGTGGTACAGGCTGCAGCAAATACATGACTCGACGTAAATTTCATTGAAAATTTCTTGTGCATACGTTCAAAACGAATGCACAAGGCAAGATAGAAGCATATGTATTCCAGGCAGAATGTTTTACGGAAAAAGAGAGCGACGATTCCAGTGACGAGGTCACCTTCGAGGAAGACCACTTGACCTGAGTGACCAGGGCCCGGAGGCATAAAGGCGGCTGGTGTGACTGCGGGTGTTGTGCAGTTCCACACACGGACAAAGACTGTTTTTTTTTTTTTTTTTTTTTTTTTTGCCAGGACGAGGACTTTTGGTCAATTATTTATGACAGACTACCAGAAGGAGAGACGTGCATTACGGCCAACGAAGACGCGAGGATCGCATGCCTTCCGCATCCAGTACTCGCCACATCATCGCACATGCAATACAAGAGAATGGCAGGACCCCAACTGTCCTGACGAGTAGGTAAATAAATAGATAATTTATCGCCAAATAATAACGAAAAGTAGTTTTCAGATGATATTTGAGTTACTTGAAAGCTATGTACGATTCATGGATTCTGTTACGTACCTGTGTACTCAAGTAGTTGGGGGGGGGGGCGCAATGCAATGTTATATCTTGTAGTTTTGCAAACAATGTGATGGGTTAACAGTCATTTTTATAAAAAAAAAAACCTCAAGCAGTGAGTATGTGCACATCACAAATTGAAAAAAAGAAAAAAATCTAAGGCAGCGTTAAATCTATTTTCCAGGCAACATGGATCGATGGCATTCCGGCAGTTTTGTTTATGGGCTCATCAAGGTTACAGACCGGACAGGAACTAAAGGAAACCACTTTCAGCTTGCATAGTGGCCATGATGAGAGTACTATGGTGCATACAGAGAAGCAGAACTCATGGAGACTGTCATGGACTTTCTGTGAAACAGAGGACCATTTTAGGCCTCTTGGTGAAAGTAAGAAAAGATGCATGCTTATGCCGTATAAGTAGACTTTGGACTTTCCTGGAGGAGTCATTTGCCAAGAGAACACTGTGTAAATAAGTTTGAACATCAGAATGGTATTTTTTTTGGAGGACTTTGTAAATAAACTTTTAAACATTAATGCTTGTGATTAAAGTATTGTTTTATATAAAAAAAATCTTTTTTCTCTCACTTTAAAAAAGTGTTGCTAAGCATTTAGTCAATTCATCAGGGCTTATCGTGGAAATTTTATACATAAAAGGACTCTGTCGTGTTTTTTTATAACCAAATGCCAAAATATCATCACCGTGTCTAGTTGGTTTTAGTTTCACAGCAAATATATTGTAAAAAATTCATTACAGACATATTTGCAATTTTTGACATAGAAAAAATCAAAATGCGAAAGAAACCCCCATTTTTTCATTGGAAACAGAAAATTAGATGCTCTCCAGATATTTTACCTTAGCAGAGATATGTGAATATGGGGGGAGGGGTGAGGAAGGTAAGGATATAAGGATGAATGGTGCATATATAAAAAACTACATATTCTAAGAAATAATGAGACCACCCCTGTAAAATCGTCATTTTTGAGGAATTATACACGGTAAGTGGGGAGGAGGTAATGAGCTGTGTACTCTTTCATGGTGTCAACAACGGTGGTTATTTGGGACATTTCTCACATCCTGACCTCATATCTGGGCCTGTTAAAGCATTGCCTACGGACTTCGAATCAATCTTACTCAATATCTTGAATAAATGTGTATTTTTATGAAGTCATTATGTATGGCATTAGCGCTATTCGTAATGCATTTTGGTCTAAGTGTGAAAGAAAGGGGGGGGGGGCTCAACAATGTTACACAGAATCATCATTTGGATGCATGTTCTACGGGGGGCGGGGGAGGGGGTCTCAAAAGAAAGTGCAATCTATACTTCCTCAATGGTACCATTTGGGAAAGGTTCCTAAGTTCAGGCCCTGGGCCGGTAAATATGGATGCGTGCAAGATCAGTTGTTTTCAGGTGAAAAAAGTTGATTTAAGCCATCAACAAATCAATATTTTTTTTCTCAAATTTTGCACACTGAAAGGAGAGACCAATATTATTCAACTGATATAGGTTTGTAGTGCGGGTTTATTTTGACTTTAAAACAAATGAAGAAAACGCAAACGCGGCCATGACCAAACAGACAGACGCAGACATATATCAACAAAAATGACTTGGTATGCAAAATACACTAGAAACCACGAACATGTATTTGGGGAGAGCAGGCATAATGGCTGTAAAATTAATCGATCCATGTCGCTGGTTGAGACAGTTGTGGTTTAAGAGCATGGGAACCGGTTCGGAAACTCCTAGGTATACCTTTAAAGGCGATGACAGTATTTGCTCTATAAAAAGTGGTAGAATTCAACTTGAAGCACTGTTCAGGTTCACAGCAGAACAGGTCAATCCTATTTATATTTGGATGGCCTTAGATGAACCATGTCATGAAAAAAGGGATGGAATTTAATACTGCGTGATGAATATAGGTGAAAGTAAATTTTGGTGGAGCTGTATTTGCAAAATATTTAGAGTCCCCAGGGCAGGTCTGGAAGGGAACTGGTCATTTATAGGTGCATCCATGTGTTCTGTGGTGTTAACCATGTCGAATACTTCCCTGCTTAGTTTGAAGTGTAAGCTTATTCAGATATTAGACCCCACCTAATTTGCTACATAAGCATATATTTCATTTCTTTGTGGCCTAGAAAACAAGTGTGGAGGAGTTCCCCAAATATCGCTGTATTCATAGTTAAATGTCTGTTCAGCACGACTGCGCAGGAAATATATTGAAAGTGGCAGATTTCATTTGAATATAAATAAAATGTCTTTTTTAATCACAACGAAGGATTTTATTGAACTTCCGTATGCCAGCTGCAGTCGGTTAAATGTACACATATGCTGGATATGTAGACATTAAGCTCACATCAGCAGTTGCCAGTTACACGTTATTCAGTTCTAGCTGGCAATTTTACGTTTGGTACCTGTAGTACACAAATCACAAACACTTTTATCATAAATTTTATGATGTCACTGAATGTCTTACAGAAAGGATTCAGAATAGGTGAACAACTATGAAAGCACTTTCATTCTTTGGGTCCTTACATTTTTGGCTGAAATAGTGGTTGCATAGCTGAATGCCTGCCCCTACCACTTAATTGTTGGCCTTCCCTCTAAGTATGTTGGAAGCTCCAGATTTACGGTTCAAATACCTGGCTTGTCTCCCAGCTGAACTTGTGGTAAAATAATTTTTGTTTTTTTTAATGATTATATGGTGTAGTTTTTTCTCATTTTTTTTTGAGGGGGGTTAGTTTTTTTTAGAAAACCATATCAAACAACCTCTGAAGTCAACTAGCTTATTGCTTCGAAATAGCATAGGGACACTTCTGCTCCCCCCCCCCCAACCTTAATTTGTTCACCGAGTGGCGTTGCGATTTTTTTTTCTATTTTTTAAAGAACTTCGTGTGTTTTTGCTATTTTCGACTTCTACAAAACCATCACTTAGATTGTGCTAAAACTCAGTAGAAATGTAGCTTGTGGAATGGTCAAACTACAATGTTCCCTAGGTGATAATATTCCACATTTATGATATTTAACGAACTGTGGGTACCTATTGGTTAATGGATTTATTCGCATCCATTAAAATTAACGTGATTGTTGATGGCGATGGTAAGTTATATTTTTGTCTTCCTAAACCTATAGACATTTTCACAAACGTTGGGGATGTACCTTCATTGGGTCTTTACCAATATTTTTGTACAAATTATACTGCTCTAATGATTTTGGGTTATGTTTGCTCATTTTGGGGGCAAAATCGTAAAAAAATCTTCTGCAAAACTACTCGGCCAATTGCTTTGAAATTGCATAGGGACTCTTCCGCAGCCATCTGGACATTGATGTGTTCAAAAGTTGGCGCTGTGAATATCATTCGACCTCTTAAGAATTTTTGTGTGTTTTAACTGTTGAATTTTTCTCTTCTTGGATCGTCTTTAGATTTTTTTGGAATGTAAGTGAACTTGATCTTTACCAAACGTGTTCACCAGATGTTGGTGCTGTCCTTTATTTAACTTTTACAATCAAAATTTAAAAAAAAAATGGTAAGGGGTGTGTTAATGTTAGCAACAGTGATGATGGACTTAAAAAGGTGACATTGGTATCTTTCTGATGTTCACAGAGCCACTTAAGTGTGTGCATGTAAGGTAAGCTGAGCACAGGACTCGCGCAATTCTCTTGGTATTCCATTTTGGTTGTGACATACGAGAGATACGCAAATTGAATTTAAAATCTTAGCCAGAATAGTGCTTTTTCCAAATATGTTAGAAGCTACGTCTCCAAATTGGGGACACAATGACCGTAAGAGTCCGATGCTCAGCTGACCTTGGATGCACAAGCTGCAGTGTTCCTCTGACCTCCGGAATAATATCAAGTCAGCTTTCATTGTAGCTTCCATCGCTGTTTGGTATATCAAAGTCGTCACCAATACAGTGATCACTTTTAAATGAAAAGTGATAATATCTACTCCTTCCAAGGTTTAAGACTATAATTCAGTTTGACCTTTCAGTTGTACTCAAAGTCAAAGTTCACAACACCAAAAGAAAGTCCAAGGGCATGTCATGTTGGTGTTTTGTAGCAACCATTTGCTTATGATCCACCATAACCAAGATATACGCTGATTTGTCAGTTTGACCTTTCGAGGTCAAAATAACCTGCACCCAAAGAAACCCCACAGGCACTTCCCTACATTAATGTTTAAAATAACCATGGGCCTAGGATCCACCATTACCTAGATATAAGCCAATATGTCACATTCGCTGCGGTTTTACCAATGGTGAGAATACTATAATAACTCAACTGAACTCAGGCTTGGTGCAGTCATATTGCCACCTGGTTCAAAGACAATCCAATATGTTGTGTAAAAGAAGTAAAAGAAGAAAATAACAAAAAGCCAACAATTATATTGAAAAAAAAATAGAAAAAGTTGCAGCGCCACCTATTAAACAAATTAAAGTATAGAGGTCTCCAGAAGTGTGAGCCTGCAATTTCCGACCAACTTATTTTTGAAATGTTTGTTTTCAAATATATAATCAAGAATCACTAACCACTGGAGCGTGACCTTTTTAACCAACTTGGTAGAGATTCACTGAGGTATATAGTAACCATGTGCAAAAGAAGACCAGATCAACGGTAGTGCAGATGAAGTACAAAATATAACTGTTGACGGACGACGGACGCAGACACAGCAATTGACCTCAGCTGACTGAAAAGTCAACTCAGCTGAAATGTGTCAGACAAAAATGTCATCACCACAGACAGAAAAATGATTTTGCCCATAAGGGTTCAGCTATCTATAATTTACCTCTGAACGATCAGCTACATAAATATATATATATATATATAAAATGAGTAAATTAATCACATAGCCATCAAAGAAGTCAATGCGGTTTGCTTCCATTCGATTTATTCCAAATGGCAGCCAAGATAATGGGCGTTTTAAACCATATCTTTCTTGTATTAGATAAACACAGCTAAATGACACGCAATTACACTGTGATAAACGATTCCATGGAGATGTCTTACCTTTGTTAAACGTGGAATCTCATCTCCCTTGTGTGATTGTGTATCCAATGTACCTAAATAATTATTAACATCAGATAAACCAGGCAACAAAAGTAACTCTCCATCTTTTTTGGAATCTGTATGTTGTATGTTTTTAAATAAATCTACATACTTACTGCTGACATGCCAGACACAACATCTTCGCCACATTATCTGTGATTTTTAAAAACATTGGCGACTGTGCTTGGCTGCGTGTACGCTGGATACAAGTCAGAGCTGAAATGGAGAGTTCGCAAAAATGTCATTTGATAGCACCGTTAACTCTCAATGAGCTTCTCTGTGAACGAAGGAAAACGAAAGCAGATTTAAAGATGGTCTCTTATTAACTTTCCATTTGATGTTGATTTTGATTTTAACCAAAAAAGGCACGCTTCACTCAGCAAGGTCACACTTGACATTGGTTTTCTAATCAGGACTATTATTAGGTGTATTACGGTGTCTTGAAAAATATTGGTAACATGATGATAATTGTCTTTGTCACATAATCACTTGAGCATATTGATTGACGTTTTAATTTTCAGCATTAATAAGTAGTATAACCACCATTGTTTTGCACACAGTTACGATACGATACGATACGATACGATATGTTCTATTTCAGACGCTAAAACAGGTCCATACATAGTAAAAAGGATACAAGATAATCATATGTTAAAAAGGGTTACATAAAAGGTAAAAAGGGGCTGGTAAATCTTACAATTGGCATACTGTCTAAGATTAAAAGTCTCTAGCCGTTCTCATGCTCAGTGCAGAGTGTCCTTGTCCATAAACCCTAAAGTGGGGAGCACCAATGGATATCACTATTATTCAAAGTCTGTAGTAGCACATAATCTGACTTTGATATTCTGCACACAAAACTGTACAGAGGTGACCTTTAAATTTCTCCGAATGTCTTAAAATTGTTTGACACACACATATCACTGGCACCACAGAACTTAGGGTACCTGAGAAACCATCTGGAAACATTATTAAAAAACAAATTTTCAACTTTGTCAATTCAGTCTTTGAGTATTTACACCAGAGTTGCGACGTGTAAAAGGACACGCAGTACGTTTTAAAAACACGAACCTTAGTCTATGTGCTACACATGTAAACTTTCCTTCTTAGCATATTCGCTCTAATACACAATAAACTGTATTGTCGTCTCAGATCTAGATCATCACAATTTTCAGTTAGAATATGACCAAGATACTCACATTTTTCAACAAAATTCAGCTTCGTTCCAGCCAAGTAGATAGTAGGTTCTATATCAAGCAGGGATGTACGAGGTTTCATACACATACATTCTGTCTTCTCTGTGTGATATGTTATACCATGCTCCATTGCATATTCTTCATATATTGAACAAGGCATTGCAAACCTTTGACTGAAGGACTAATAAGTAACATATCGTCAGCATAGCTGAGATTATTCATAAAAATACCAGCGATGTTACAACCAACGCCACTGTTAACAAGCTTAATATTCGGGTCATTCATGTACAAACAAAGAGCCGAGGTGAGATAATACCTCCCTGACGCATTCCATTAGTTACTGAAAACCACAAAGAAAGCGCTGGACCCCAACGTACACAGCACTGTTGTCTTGAGAACCAAACCATCAGACATTTTACAATATAACTGGGCACATTTATGTCAAGCATACAAGGAAGGGCCCAGTGATTGACGCCATCAAAGGCTTTATTTGCGTCAATGAAACGTGTAAACACTGGGCTGCCTTAAGATACATAAAATCGTATAATTTCTCATAATGTGAATATGCACATATCTGTTCATTTGTACCATGAAATGAAAACAATCGATTGTTCTGAGATGGGTATTAACAAGGACAGGAAAGCCGCACACTAACTCACCGCCCAGTGCTCGTCTGATGTGCAAAATCTCCGTTTCAACTCTGACATACATCCAGTCTAAATGCAACCAAGCAAGGTCACCTATTCTTATGAAAATCACAGGTAGACTAGACAAGATGTTATGTCACAGAAGCCAACAAGAATGTTGGTGATTTATAGAAAACCATACAAAATATAGATTCTGGAAGAGGTGGAGAGTTACTTTTGTTACCAAGTTTAGATTGGTGCGCTTGTTGTAAAAGGGCTATTTTGAGCTGATACAGTCATTTAAACCCGTAATAAAAGGGACTTGTGCTGTCGCTGATTGATCAATTTGCCCCGTGACTGGCCAAAATAAGACTTTTATTCAAAGTGGATCATACATCCGTTTGCCAATTTATATGTAGATGATCAGGTGTGATATATACAATAGATCACATCAGTTACCTGACAAATACTTATGCAGTAGTGGTAGGAGGGCAGGATAGTATCCGATCGTTCGAGAGCTCTGCACATTCTCTGCTGCCTTTTTATGTGGATATAACCAAACTAATCCATAAAATGATGACGGTATGTGCAGGGCAGCAAATTGTAAAGCAATGGGGGATCCATGTCATGTAAAAAATGTCTTTCTGTCGAGAGGGAGCCACCCAACCGTACTGATGGTGTGGCCCAGTTACGCCTCTGCACATCAGACGAGGAAGTAAAATGTGCGTACAGGGAAGAAAAATAATGGCATTTGTGAGGGGGTGAAACACAACGCATATAATTTAGTTGGGTGAGAGGCCAGTTAACATGATCAACGGCAAGAGCTTTGGACTTATTTTCATGTTTTTCCCGCAAGTGTTCTCCTTTCTTGGTTCAACTCTTGGGCAAGATGAAAATCGTAAGTCCTCTATTATTTATGTCTGTTTGAGCTAGCCATAAGATTCAGCCATCAGGTGATAATCTCAAAAGAGAATCAAACCTATACTGGTGTGACACAAGCAGTATTTCTAGATTGGATACATTTGGTTTATCTTATGCTTAGATCTAGCGAAAGGGCGGCTTAGATGACCGTCACATTAAGCTTGTTAATATTTGACTTTGTTAGGGCAGTTAACATTCAAGACGACGCCAAACGGATATTTACTTTCGCAAACGCTGAGAATATATGCTTCTTCTGTGAAAACGTAGTTGAAGATGAATACCATGTAACTTTTGAATGTGACTTCTATAAAACCGAACGAAAAAAGTTGATGGACCAAATGTGTGTACCAGAAGCAAACTTTATGGAACTAGACAGGAATGATAATCTGAGTCGGGTTTTTGCGACCCAGGATTGTGATACGATAAAGTTGCCAGCCAAAACCCCATGGGTCTGTTTGGAAAAAAGAGGACTTTTTTTTCGTAGATGTAGTGTCACTCATTATATGGTGCAAGAGCACCTACCTGTGTGGAATGGACCGTCGCGGATTGGTGAGCAGCGGGTGTTGCTCTCTTTCCGCGTGGTTCTTCACATATTCCATGATGGAATATAGGGAATTATGGTTGAAACAAATTGTATTTGTATTTGTATTTGTGAGCCAGGAGTGGTAACGTTATACGGTTAAGTTACTAGCCGAAACCCTGTGGGTCGGTGTGAAAAAGACTATTCACCCTAAACGCTTTGCATCTCATAACTCCGTAGGGAGTGGCTGTTTTTTTGTTTTTGTTTTTATTTTTTATTGTTTTATATATGGACTTGTCAAGTTTTCATTGATTTTAATTTATTTTTGCTCCTAGGTTTTACATTGTGACACAATGTAAAAACATACATCTACCTGTGTGGAATGGACCTTCGCAGTCTAATCACATGACGAGGACCTAACCTGGACTTATTTTAATGGACACAAGATGTTTTTAAATGAGAACATAATTTTAATGAACAATAGTTTGTTCTCCCGTAGCTCTGTAAGGGGCGGTTGGATGATCTTTTAATGTTTTATGTTCTTTCATTTCACATGGTGTAAATGGAGGCGAGACAATGAAAAAACAAAACTACACGTTTTCAGCATTGTATAATGCGTGTCGGCATCCACTTTGTAAATGACCGAAAAGCAAACAAAGAATGGATGCTAGAAATCCACACTGCTCATTATCCATATTTGCTAATGTTTAAGTTATCTAATGAGTTTAACGTGCTTAGTTTGCCAACAGGCTGCATCACAATGGTATCTTTATTACCAATTATATTCTACCTCATTGGTACAGCACTTGGCATATTATGGTAGGTTTATAAAGTATCGACGTTGGAATAACAAGCTAGCAAGTTTCAAAGGGAAGTCGTTCAGGTTTTCTCGCAAGATAAATTTTCAACTTTGGCAAATGTGTCCGCACATATAATTATGATCCCATTATTTCTGAATTAAAAAATTTAGATAGATGTTGCAGAAAGAGCTAGGCTCATCTTTCTCTCCTGAAAGCAACATATTGACGTCCACAGTAAAACAGCTAAACTAGAGAAGAAGATTTGTTTCACAGCAAACCTGTCTGGGTGCCTCGAAAATGAGAACAGTTTGGAATGCAACACTTGAACATTGTTCAACATAATGTGGATTTGCGTAATAGCCTAATTTACAAAAAAAATAAATAAAAGCTACAACGTTGGTTCTTAGCTCATCGGATGTGGCCATGTCACAACCTAAAGTTTGAATGACACCACTATCTGTAATAATTTTGAAGCCTTTTTAAAACTTTGAAGTTGGGTATTTGCCGAATTTACTTAAATTGAAAGCCTACAAGTTTAGTTTATGGTTCATTGGATGCGGTTATATCACATACCTAAAACATGAAGTTGGAATAACACCTGTTTATAATAATTTTGAAGTTAATCAAGATTTAAATGTATAACTCTCTTATTTGCATTAATAAATATTGTACACTTTTGGCTTATGGTTTATTGGGTGCGGCTGTGTCACAAACCCACTAATTGAAGTTTGATTGACACTTCTATTTTTAATAGTTTTGAAGCTATTTAAGATTTAAATTTTGCATATTTACCTAATTTGCACAAATTAAAATCTTACAACTTTGGTTTATGGTTCATTGGGTGCTACGGCTTTGTCACAAACCTGCAGTTGTAATGGCATCTCTATGTATAATACTTGTGGAGATATTCCTTTTTTTTTATTTTCAAGGCCCCGAATTAGTGTAATTTATAATTCTACAAGTTGAATTTACTGTCCATTGTATTGACAGGTGTCACAAACCTATACATGCACATTGAAATTTTGTGTCTACCTGCAATGTTTTGGTATATATATGGAGCCTTAAAAAATTTAATTGCCCCGAATTTGCATACTTTTAAACATCATGACTATTCCAAACAAAATGCACAATTTCAGTGGCAGGTCAGTCACCATGCCAAGTTAAGTGTTTTTCGGAATAATAGTGTCTGAGACAAGCTCTGGACAATTTTTTTCGGACAAAGATAGAAAGAAGGAAAGAAAAAGAATTGTTGTAAAAACAAAATGTCTGGGTTCCCCACCCAGACACAAATATGCACTTTGCACAACACGAAAGCACTGTGCGTCACATGAGCATGAATCCATGATTAAGACATGGAGATAGCATCGTTGGCCACAACTTGGAATATGAAATTCCAATAATAACATGGGTGAAACGAAAGATATTCCATATCACTGTTCAAAAGCCAAGATTACGGAGTCGAAACAATCTTTAGTACACTTCAACAGAGTACTTACCACCGAAAGTTCATTTTCCACTATCTGTCAGTGAAATTGAAGCTGTTTTACTGCTTTTTCATGTGATGATAAAAACTTTGCTGAATTCAAAATTAGATGCAGTTTGGTTTTATGTTTATCGTTAAATTGTTCAATGAAAGTTACATTTTTTTGCTCGGGAACACACACAAGTACAATGTCACTTTCGGTTGCCGCCGCGCACCCACACATCACATCTAGAGATGTATACAGTGCCATCAGCCTATTAAGACCATCTAAGGAACTAGAAAGTAAACATTTACTTTTTATTAGTTGAGGACGCGATTGTAAATTCACCTTAGAGTAGAAAAGTCTTTTTATTGAAGTTTGTCTTAATTGAAGACTTCAGTGTACATAGATAAGTTTATATCAATTTAGACAATATAAAAATATGCAAATGTCAGCAAGGCATCAATTACAAAAGACACACAAGAGGTACAAGTGAAGCACCAAAATGTGCTATTTGTCAGACAGGTGTTTGTAAAACGATGCTTTGAAGATGGAACGGGTAAACGTATTCCGTATGTGGTAGCCAGATTCGTCCTTTAATACACGCAGATACGCAGAAAGGTATTTAAAGGTAAAGACTGTCTTTACTCTTGTTAAACGAAGCTGGGAATCATATTCATATTACGGGAATTGATTCGCGTGGCTTGAAAGAGCTGCTGAGGTATGAGGGATAAAGACTGTTGACGCACACTTCTATGTTACAGTAAATATACAGTGGTACCTCTCTTGAGAGACCCCTCCGATGCGAGACCGCATATCTTTTTAAGACCGCTGTCTCAGAACACTGCGCTATCTTTTCCATGTTGTTGTACCTCTAATGAAAGACCATCTGTTTTGAAAGACCGCATTTTGACCCGCCGTAGGGGTGGTCTCCCAAAAGAGGTACCACTGTATCGTGAAATGTGTCTGCGCTGTTGATTGACCTAATCTGTATTGTATTTTCTAAATAGCAATTTTCTTTGTCTTCGAATGTACAGTATAGTCAATATATTCCATGTGTTCTCTAGTTGAAACCGTGATGTGCAACAGTACCCCCACGACAGTTTGCTATTTCGTGCCTCCAGTAAAAAAATCTTGGAAGGACGCAAACCAGATTTGCTCTCAGCTTGGCGGACATCTGGCTCATATACAAGACCAGCAGACTATGACAGTTGTCCATCATTTACTGAAACGAAGGGAGGTATCTTCTGACGAAGGAGCCTGGATAGGGGGACGAAATGCAGCTGTCGACTGGACATGGCGAGACGGCTCGATCCGTATGTTCAGGTGCATTCTGTCTTTTTGCCATGTAATCCCAGTTGGTCACTGTGGTATGTTTAAAACAAAATACACAAGGAAACCGCATGTCAATCTGTTCATTTCGATGAACTTTTGGGAGTCAAAAGTAAATTCTGTTTTATACCCGAGCAAACAAATTCTAAAGCATACAAACTGCACATATGGAAAACTATGCGTGAGTAAAAATAGACCCAGGACACTTCAAAACCGGTTGAGTAACAAATGAATGCGGACGAAGAACACATTTTATTAAAAGAAAGACCTTTATTGATTTCATCCGTGACCTGCCTGGCCATGGAATTTTATTGATAAGACACATATCCTACCCACACCATTATTTACCTCTGCCGTCATTCTCTTGGCTAGCAAGGAACCAGCTGCGTTTCCTGTCGTTAAATGGAGATGGTATAAATACATTAAAGGACATTTATACCTCAGCATTTTGTCGAAGCTTGCATTTGGAATGGACTCATTAATTTTGAAATCGTTTCTACGACAAACAGAACTGTTTCACTTTATAAGAAACACAGAACGACACAGCGACAGGAAAGAAGGGAAGGTATTGACAGAAGAGATAGCTATAAGTAGACAACCACAGAGGTAGATAGATATATAGATAGATAAATAGACAGACAGACAGATAGATAGATAGATAGATAGATAGATAGATAGATAGATAGACAGATAAGCCGACAGAGAGAGAGACATATAGATAGATAGATGGATGGATGGATGGGTGGGTGGGTGGATGTATGGATGGATGGATGGATGGATGGATGGATAGATAGATAGATAGATAGATAGATATATAAGATAGACGGATAGATAGATAGATAGAGAGATAGATAGAGAGACAGAGAGATAGAGAGAGATAGATAGATAGATAGATAGACAGACAGGCAGACAGGCAGACAGACAGACAGACAGACAGACAGACAGACAGACAGACAGACAGACAGACAGACAGACAGACAGATAGATAGATAGATAGATAGATAGATAGATAGATAGATAGATAGATAGATAGATAGATAGATAGATAGATAGATAGATAGATAGATAGATAGATTATTTGTGTTTACATACAGTTTGATCCTGTCAATGTAAGTTCCATTTGTAAAGTGAACTGGAAGCAAACATGCTGTCATAGCTTTACACGGTGGTAGTTTCAGAGACCGTGAGGCCAACATTGTTGGAAGAGAAAAAGTATAACTAGAATTGTACCGTTTCACTGGTTAATGGTTTTATAAATTATCCCGTTAAAGCCAACATCCCAGGAGGCCAATTGGATCAATGTAGGGGTATTGCCATTTCATCAAATGTGGGAAAAATATTCAGTAGGATAATGTACAGGAGATTAAGTAGAATAGTCGAAAGGCTTGGACTTCTGGGGGAAATTCAGAATGGATTCAGACCAGGCAGAAGGGTAGGTGATCACATCTTCACATTGACCCAGGTGTTAGAGTTGGCAAGGCAGAAGCGGAAGAAAGTCTTCATGGGTTTCTTAGATGTGAGGAAAGCTTATGACAGGGTATGGAGAGAAGCCCTGTGGGAAAAATTGGACTAGGATTTGGTGGGAATTTTCTAGAAATTCTGAAAGCATTATATAAAGATGTAGACTGTACACTTTCATTTGGAAAAGTAGAAGTAGAGAATGCACGCCTGGATATAGGTCTAAAACAGGGATGTGTGCTGTCCCCGATTTTGTTTGCCCTGTATATAAAGGAGCTGGGGGGACCAGTTAATGGACTGTAATAAGGGATAAAGGTAGGTGACCTGAAAATTCCAGGTCTGTTTTTCGCAGATGACATTGTACTCATGACAGAGTCCCAGAAAGACCTGCAAGAAATGCTGAACATAGCAGGGGAATACGGGAATAAATGGAGGTTAGAATTTAGTAAGGATAAGAGTAAAGTGATGACTCTTGGGAAGAAACCAGATTGGAATATAAAATGGAAAATTGGGCAGTTCCAAATTCCAGAAGGTAATGAACAATTAATTGAAATTCGGGAGGTTGATGAGTATGAATAACTAGGTGTTAAGATAAAGACAACAGGTAAAGGCATGTTCAGATATCAGGTTGAGAAGATTAAACAGAAAGTGAACCGTACGAAAGGAATGATTAAAGCTACTGCACTGAACAGTTTCAACAGAGCATACACAGCAAGGGTATTATGGGATAGAGTTGCGATACCAGGGATGATATATGGCTTAGATGTGATTTCAATAAGTGAAGGAGATATCCAGGGAATGGAGAAAGTACAGAATGAGATGGGGAAATGGATACTGGGAGCACCACCATGTGCAGCAACAGAAGCAGTCCTAGGAGAGTTAGGATGGAATAAAATTACAGACAGAATTGCCAAAGCAAAGCTTAAGTACTGGGGATATTTACAATCAGTAAATGAAGACAGGTGGTGCAGGAAGGTTTACAATGAAGTAGTCAAGGAACAAACAAGATGGGTCAAAGATATAAATAAGTTGGCAGAGAGATACGAATTGAAAGGATATAATGAGGTTGAAAACTGGAAAGTGTATATAGGTAGGACTGTTACAGAGGGCTGGAAGAAGACTGGAAAAGAGGTGTCAGGGAAAAGAGTACACTAAAAGCATACAAGGTACTAGAAAAACCAAAGAAAAGTGTGTGTTGGGATGGAGGGAAGGGATCCAAGCTTCTTTTTCAAAGTAGGGCAGGAGTAATCAATCTAGAAAAGAGAAAACAGAAGTGGACAACAGGGAGTAATGGTAAATGTAAGGTATGTAGACAAGAGGCAGATGAGACAGTGGATCACTGGCTGTTGTGGTGTGATGCATATAGAGAGATAAGAGAAGATTTTTTCAGAAAGTGGCACAGGGAAGACTATAATAACAAGGGTCTAGAAGAGGTTCAGTGTTTAGAAGAAGAGGAACGTGTAGCATGGGTTTTAGGTTTGAAGGGTGGCTTTCTGGGAGGCAGGAAAGGCACTAAAAGCGTGCAGGACTACCTGGTAGGGTGCTGGGAGAAAAGAAATGAATTGATAGGGCTTGATAGCAACAGGGTGAATTAGAATCTTAGATGCAGGGAGGAGAGGGAATGGTGGTAGCCCTTATAAGGGCTCCCATGGGATCCCCCATGGGAAATGCCTGAGCCTTAGAGGCGGGGATAGGGTGTATGAGGGAAGGTTTTTCTGTCCTTTTATGGGGGGGGGGGCTACAAGCGATGAGTGTTGGGGGATATATCCAGGGCCAGGGGCCCACCACAGCTGTGTGAGAGTGTGTGGTGGACTCTTTGCCTCGGCTCTGGTCCTGGTAAACATGGCAGCATGAGCTGATTAGCATAATCATGGTTTCCTCCATCTCATCATCATCATCTTCTCTTTTTTTTTTTTTTTTTTGGTCCTTCCTTCCTAGGCCACCTGTGTCACACAGGACCGCGGCGCATAAGCGGAGAGCCACAGTATTATTATTGTACAAAAAGAATAGGTATAACTAAAAGTTTACCGTTTAACTGGTTATTTACTTCAGAGATTATCGCGTGTAAGTGCTATTGGTGACTGTCTTATTTTATACTTCAAAACTGTTTGTTTCCTAAACGAGTTACAAATATTTTTAATTCACTTTATTTTTTGATCTTTATGACAGTGACATACAGCGAATGGAACGCAACGAAGTCGGACAATAACAGAAAAGTATGTGCTGTATTCAAGCCTTCAGAAATGAAATGGCATCGGAGTTTCTGCCATGAGCCTTTCCAGAGAGAACCAAGTTACATATGCATGTTTCGTAAGTTTTAGTATATTTACGCGTCTGTGACACAGAATAGTATGGAGTAAATGAGCCAAAAGCAAGGTACATGACTATATCAGTGGATCGAAGTATTCTAATACCTCAAATGACACAATTACTATTCTCTTTAATGATTAAATGGTTCAAAATATTTTGCGTTTGTGAAAAATGTGCTGCGATGAAAATGGATCCGTTGCTTCTTATGTAATTCATCATATTAATATTTTAACGCGCCGGGGCACCTTATCGTCGCGCCTCAGCCTCATACAGAGTTAATTGATACACTTTTTCAGGCAAATGAGTACACCACTTGAAAATGTAAGTTTGAAGAAGGAGGTGTAAATTAATTCGAAGAACACATTTTACGCATAACAGATATTAAAAGGCACTGGCAGATCCGTGGCCCGTCAATCTGAAGGTATCGTTCTGCTGTGTTACAGTCAGGGACTGGTTAGTTTTGTTGGAAAGTTTTTGCAACTTTTCGAACAACTTTTGAGGCTGAAAAAACCCCACTTTCCGCTGCTCAGTGTCAACAAAATGTACCAGCACATGTATATAATATGACAACTAGCTCTGCAAGGATAACAAACTCTCCTTTTGAACTGATGGATGCGTATGAATCTTAGTTGCACGTCTTGACAAAACTTGAAAATTATAGCGTTTATATTGTACTGGACAAAATGAATATTAATTAATCAATCTTTTACTGATTTCATATTGACTATAAATGAAACATACTGCAAAATTTTATCACAACTGATGAACAAAACTGCGTTAAATATTATATGTTACTGATTTTTGTGTGCATACAATTACTAGGTAGTGATTCGGCAAAAATATGCTCAAGCTTTGGACATGGTTTTTGTTACCAACTATACAATGGAACAAACGAGCGCTGGGTTGATTCTCTTCGCATGTGCCGCAGTGAAGGTGGAAATCTCGTAACGTTTCGTGACCGTCACCATTGGTTACGCTTTCTACACCACTTAAATTGGACAAATGTTGTGCCCCATGCTTCCTACTGGATTGGATTAAGCAAGCACTATTGGGTCTGGACTGATGGTATGTATGTCCCGTTTTGGTCATGAGCCAGGCATGTATGCCTTATTACGACCCAAAGTTTAGAAATGAAAATACGCGCGCGCGCACACTCACACATGCCCACACACACACACACACACACACACACACGTACACACACACACACACACACACACGTACACACACACGTACACACACACACACGTACACACACACACACACACGCACACACACGCACACACACACACACACACACACACACACACAAACGCCCGCGTACACACACACAGAAACCATCTTCAGACCTGCCAGGAAAAACCGGTCTGGTTTTATTCTTGTGAGAAACTACCGAAACAACTACACGGGGTCGTCTTGGTGCGCATTATTATTTTAACACTAATGAAAAAATATTTTAGAATATTGGAGTATTTACAGGTGAGCTTATACTTTTCCTATCTGCATATCTTTTTAAACCTGGTTGTTGTGTATTTTACTCATTTTGTTTAACACTTTTAATACAAAGACGTTAACGCTTGTTTTGTCGGTAGTTCTGTGAGCAACTCTCTTTTTGTGTTGTTGAATACCTAAAATACACACGTTCTTATTGCACTGCCTTAAATTATAATGTGAAAATTTTTTGGGTAAAATTGATATTCCAGGAGTCCCAATACAGAAGATGTTTTGGACGAAGAGTTCGCCACAGTTCAGTGGAAAATGCATGAAAATATTACGCCGGACAAGAGAAGACAGCATAAATACATGGATGGATGACGTATGCAACAAGTCTAAGCACTTCGTGTGTCAGAATAGTAAGTGAGGCTCTCGTATTTTGCATCGGCGAGGGGTGTATCTGTGTGTCTGGTGCATCGTTACCACTATAAGTTTTGGTTTTAACATATTTTATTCAAACAACAATTGGGAAACAGGGCGAACCCTATATAAATCCCTCTTGTACATATAAAAGAATGGACATCAAAAGACATTACACACCAGGTAATCACAAAGACCAAGTAGGTCTATGGGTTTTGCGGCAGTGTGCAGCTTGGCACGCCCGGTAGAAGCACTGCGTAACGCCCAAAATAATCTGTAGCAATTCACTAATGTATATTGATATATGCCACTCATTCCACGTGTAATACATCATGAATTTCGTGCAAATGTGTCAATCCGTTAACCATGCAGAACAGGATCAAATTTTAAGAAAACAACGGGTGAGGACATTTGTAAATCCAATTCACAACTAGGCTACAGCGTGCTGACCAACTTTTGTGACATAGGTGGCAAGTAAAAGTCTGGCTTCTATGCTTTTTCCCCGTAGTTTTCAGCATGTGGACCTGTAATGTCAGCGAGATACTTTAAGGAGAAGTCAAATTTAGCAATTTGCAAAATGGTACCGTGGGTCAGAAAACTAAGATTGGACCCTGAAGTTGTGACCGTCTTGCTGATCAGAATTGCAACTGGGGGACTCGATTTCCGGACATTTTGAAGTTAAGCTTTGTATCACTGGGGGTAAGATCTGGAAATCCTCATTGAATTTTGACAACATTTTGAAAACCAAGACAAAATTTGTCGCACTTACCTGTGCATTACCTTACCCGCAGATACGTTAATGTATGATTATCTGTTGTAATGTAAGCACTTATTGAATATGACGCCCATTCAAAATTTCTCAAACATCACACAATGACAGCAGTCCTTCTTATGGAGCTTGGTAGATGTGCGGCAGAAGTTTATCTCAGGTACATTCTTGGAAAGTTAGAGGAAAAGTTGGGGGTAAAAAGGTTACAAATTACAAAACTATTTTTAGAAGTCGCAGCACCAAAAGGAGTTCCCATAAGTGTCGTCATGTTATTAGTAAAAATTCGTCCAAGGTTTTTTTTTACAGAAATGAGTTTTCTCATGATTTTGTAGAAAATAAAGCAAAAACATTGGAACAGGACCGTGGTAGCTACCCCTGCTTACCTTATCTGCAAATAGTCACCCGAAAACTAGTCCCAGCCTCAGATAAATTGAAAGCTTTTCCGGCAGTAAATGGGCTTCATTCACCGACAAATTATTAAGTATGACCATAAGATTCATTTTAAATCTGATCCATATGTTTATGCACAATTTCATTTCGAGTGGGAGGACAGAAATGATCTGCAAATTTTCACCCAAAAACCAGTCCCAGCCTAGATGAATTGAAATTTTAGCCGGCAGTAAATGGATATCATTGACCCACCAATGATTAAGTATGATTCATTTTAAATCCCATCCATATATTTATGCACAATTTCATTTCGCGTGGGAGGACAGAAATAATACAAGGCACAATGCAAATAGTAAAAGGATAGATGCCTGACTGAGTGACATTGGTGAACCATAGACGACATGTGGCAGTCCTCGTTTATTGGAGTGTGACTAAGGAGCCCGCAGAGGATGACAGAGAACCTTCGTTCATCCACAATGTTACTGCTGGGACCATTCATTTTCTTTTATGGTGGTCCATGCAATTGAAAATAAAAACAATTTTGCGGCCGGATGTTTTGGCCCATCAGGTGTGCAAGGCACAGGGGTTAAGTGTCTCTTTATCTCTGATCCAGAGGTACGTGTGCATTTTAATTCCTGCTGGTGTTTTAAAAATAAAATACATATATTGTGATGCAGTTGTGTCCCTTTATTTGTGTTAGATGCGTCTAATATTTTTTTTTAAGTTTAACTCCCAACAGACCCCTAAGTGCATGCGAGAAGGAAGGATATAATCATAAAAAATATATAATATAGCCAATTGAACTTCTGTTGAGCGAAATTTTTTATTCCACATTCCCTAAACTTTAAAGTACAGACATTTTCCCTGCCAAAACTTATATGTTGATTTAAAAAGGTTCAAAGAAAGTGTTTCTAATCGGTATCGTTGGCAGACCATGCGGCAGATATGCATAAGAAATGTCTTTGTGGTTGCAGACGTGCTTAATAAAAGAACAAAGAAAACAAAATTAGTGCGTTTACAAACAGTGGAAAGCGCAAAAATGGGTGGTCCTTGCACAAATCACAAGTTGTTCCTCATTTTCTACGGGCTTTTTTTGGTGTGAGGCTTCATGAAATAAAATTACAGCACAAGGAAGGCAAATCGACAGTCTGCTCACTGCGAAGTGGGAAGGGCATGAATTTGGAATTAGATTCAGCCTATGGTAAGGAGGCCTGGAAGTAGTGCTTGGCAGCGACGAATCACACAGCACATTTGTATTTAAGCAATACAAAAACACACCGTTACATGCAAAATGTTCCAATGTTTCTCGAACAAAAAAATGAACATATGTGCCCCAGTTGTGAGAGTGAACAGTAATTTGGCCGAACCAAACTTACACAATTGAGAAGCTAACCAATTCCCCAAATTGTATGGTTTCGGGGCCATAGCAGGGTTAGTAAGCTTCTACTTGTCATTTACCTGAGCTCAAAAGTTACAGAGTACAGCATGTTATAATTAAGTTGTGCTTGTGTAAATTTACTTTACTCCTTTTGAAAGAGCCTCCAAGTAGCAGACGAACACAGGTGTCAAATCATAAAATTGTCCGTTGACCATATATGAACAGACCTTAAAGCTTGTTGCATTCAATCCGTTTAAGCGTTTTTCTCTCTCCCTTCCTCCCTTCCTCCCTCCCTCATTCTCTGTCCGTTTCTGTAGCTTTTTGGGTGTGTGTGTGTGTGTGTGTTTTTGTGTTAACAAGCGCACATTTACCGAACAAAACGGTGCCCGCGGGCATACAGAAACACACAGGAAGCTGAATCCCGTGTTATGCTGATCAGTGTGTTGTGGTGATCAGCAAGGAGGATCGTCCCTGCGAATTCGTGGTGCCGCGCTACTGCCTGGAAGACATTTACGTCCAAAATATTTAGATATCGCAGCATAATCTGCAAAACAAAAGTAGGTCTTGGGGTAACCTTTACCCTGTGCACGTTGTGAGCAAATCGCCAGTGTTGGTTTAGAGAAGATACTAGTATTCGATGGTTTTGCAAACAAATAAGCAAAAAAAAAAAAAAAAGAAAAGAAAAAAAGGAATCGTGAACAAATCCAAGATTACTTGAGCTCGCCCGTTTGAACCTTATTCACATAAGGTGCATCCCCGCTGCGTCTGAAGAAAACCTAGCGAAAGAGTTTTGAAGAGCGGACGCCAGATGGCAGACAGATCGTGCTCTATGAAGGACATCAACATTTGTCACCACACTGCTCACAGAAGTTGTTGGAAGGAAGGTGGAAAGACATAGAAGTCCAGGGGTCCTGCAAGCATCGTAAAAATAAAACAACTGAAGACAGAAACCAAAACACATACGCACTGATGCAGTGAACCTATTATATATACATTCGATATAATAGGCGTAATTTGGCCACAGTTTATAGCATTACAAGTATAGGGACGAGAAGGCACTCCATGCTCCCATGAAGGGATAGCTCGGGCCCAAGAAGAGATATCCTCCTTATCACAATGCGCAGTGGTCTGAAATTTCGCTGTCTCGCAAAGGAACTGGGGCCTGGAGCAGGGTTTCCATCCAAAAGAAAAGCTGCTGCGGATTGACGGTTGTTCCACAAGTGGCAAAAAACTTCTTCTTGATAATATTTTGCTGGATCTGTTAATTTTTGTAAATGTCCATATAAGAAATAGTAGTAGCGAATCGGGATCTTCTGGTTTTCATGATAAAGTGGGTATTCTCTACATATTTGTATATGTAGACAATACCCATTCTGTTGATTTCGCCCATGAGTTCCGACGTTCATTCCTTAAATGAAATTTCATTCAACATCAAGGCAAGGAAAAGTAGTCCGTGATGTATGGTGTCTGGCGGTGACTTCCCTAGTAAATGCGTGCAGCTTGTCTTGTAGTTTTCCTCACTTTTTATAGGATCACTGTACTGTAATTTCATAAAAAAACAAGGTTGCATACAGTTGCAAAATATTTATGTGTCATCACCAGACCACACAACAACATAGCTTACAAAACAGCTTGTAGTAATATATGTACTTATGACTCGAAATACGCGAACTGTGTCATTACGAAAATTCTATATCTAAGCCGTCTGTGGGGTACTTTTAGGATTCTGAATTTACAAGTTTTTCCAAGTGGGGATGAGGTATCTGACCATTGTTGAGTGATTTGGTTGCACTCTGTGAACATGGGCCGCACAGTTGCTCAAAGCTATTTAACTATCACACCTGTGGGTGTGATCGGCTCTGGGTCAGTTCGCCGATGTCCTTCCTATATTTTGGTGGGGGATTGACTGTGTAAGTGGCCACAGGGTAAAGATGAAGTGCAAAGTAATTATTGTAATAGTGCTAAAATTCGAAGCAAAACTTATTAGCAAGTGTATGAAATATAATGAGAAACTTATAAATGATGTGAAAAGCAGTGTGTTTAGTCACAAAATGTTAACTGCATTTGTTATGACTATTGAAATACATTGAAAAAATTAAAAAGGGAAAAAGAAACTGACGTTAATCAATCAATCAATCAATCAATCAATCGATCGATCGATAGATAGATAGATAGATAGATAGATAGATAGATAGATAGATAGATAGATAGATAGATAGATAGATAGATAAATAAATAAATAAATAAATAAATAAATAAATAAATAAATAAATAAATAAATAAATAAATAAATAAATAAATAAATAAATAAATAAATAAATAAATAAATAAATAAATAAATAAATAAATAAATAAATAAATAAATAAATAAATAAATAAATAAATAAATAAATGACTTTTAGCCTTATCCCAATTCAAGTTAAAATTATTTTGTTTCCGGCAGGTGGATTTCGGTCTTTTGAATTATTACAAATTAAAAATACCGATGCAAACGGTGACTTCAATAATTATACCGTAGTCGAGGTATGGAATGTTTATGAATATAATAAAGTCAGTACAGAAGTGAACGTCTATATTACATCTAGGAAATTTGCATTTCATATGAAAAGATACTGTAAGAACGCACTGGGCCGTGTAAACATATGTAAATATTTTATTTGCAGCAGTGCAATTAATTATTTTGTTTTATCAAGTTTGATCAAACTTACAAACACGAGATGTCTGTGCTTTAGGTATTCATAGATTATGGTGTTTACGATTTGATAATGGAAATTTTAAAAAATTATGCCTAGCTTGCTGCTGTATGGATACTGGTGTAAATAGTTGTTGAAACTGTGTCTTAATGAAAACAAATATACTGTAATTTTGTTTGCTGTTTGTGTAGCAGACATCAGCCATACGTTTATGTTGGTCCCAATGCTCAGTTAAGCTATGTACACTGGCAGTACCTGCGACGTGTGACTGACCCTCCTGCCAGCTTAAAGTGACCACATACAGCAGGTGGTTTAGATTATACATTTAACTGAAACTTAGAAAAGACATTTCTGTCCCCGAGTACATGAGCATGTAGTGACAAAAGCAGCTTGGTACTTTAGAACATGGTCATATTCTGCAGGTACAAAGATAGTGACCATCTTTCAGTACCGGGAAGAAAACTTTGCAGATATATTACCTGTTTATGAAAAACATAGTGAAAAAAATTCGTATAAAATAAAGAGTGAAATGAAGGTAACAAATCGCACAAAATTAAAGTGTGGCGAAGGCGAACCATTCAAAGTGAATTGGAAACAACCATATTTTTTCATAATTCACGTGGAGGGCCCCTTCTTTTAGTTTAATCGCATTCATTTCATCTAGATCGCCCTGTAGTACATTGAAATGCTACTAATAAGTTGGGTTCTCCAGAGCATGGAGAGACACACGAAATATGTACACAATACATAGGGCATACAATGTTGCCAATTCTATGTAGATAAACAATGGATACGATGTCTATTGCTACGCGCTCACATACACATAATCATAAATCACATACATATAATATTGCAAGGATGTGTACCAAACAGCCATCTCTTATATCATTATATAAGAAAACTAGACAAACTGTCACAAGAGGTCCTTAGGTATAAAAAGAGAGGGGAAACCCCTGCCATTGCTGTAAACAAAATTAGTGTAGAAACCGCGTGCCCACAATGTACTTTTGGAACGCCGTACAGATTTGTACATATAAGGGATCCGATAATCCCTTGCTACCAAAGAGGAGAATTTCAATTAATAGTTTATTTTCAATGTGAATGATAAAATTCGGGTGGGCACCTGGCGCTGAGATTGGAAAAAATACAGTTGAATGGATTTTTTTCTAGGTACGGAATAGATATGGCAGAAAAGTAAAAAGTGTTCAAGATCTTCAGTAGGATAAGTGCGGGGCCGGCAGGGTTTGGGATGACGTGGGCTTTAAAAAGATCGAAGAAAGCCTGAGGTAACCCAGTCGTAGTTGGGTATGACAGATATTGACAAATCAGTTCCCATGAAAAAAGTAGTCAAGGGCATCGTCCAAGGCAAGCAAGGCTGCATTTCAGTTTAGATTTAAATATTTGAAGGGAGATTGAACCGCGAATATCAGGAGGAAGATTATTCCATTGTTTGATGGCGTCATGAAGGAAAGAATTTTCAAACCGATTAGTTCGGCATTTAATAGGGTGTACAGAGGAACTAGATTGGCGAAAGTTGCGACCATGGAAAAAAAGGAAGAATAAGATTGGAAAGATATGGAAGAGTTAAATAATGGTGCATTTTGTAAAAAAAATAGAACCACTTTAAAGTACTTGCATCTGGTGGTGAGGGTTGACCAACCATGTTTATGCAGAAAATTAACATGTGAGGTATATCTTAGCTCCCCAGTGCAAGTTTTGCAGTCTCAAACTGGATTGATTCGAGTAAGTCCAATGAGCTTTGACTTCAGTTGTCGAACAGTACACAGCCATATTCGAGAATTGGTCGAATCATAAATACATAAAGTTTATATCTAAACCCACTAGGGCAGTGCAATCCGCTTACCGGCTTTACTAGTTATCCCAGTATTATGTGCACGCCAGGGAAACGTATGCCTAAGAGTTAACCCTCAGGTGTGTGTGTGTGTGTGTGTGTGTGTGTGTGTGTGGTCCTCAGGTATATCTGAGGCTCCTAGGCACACAGGTGGGTGCGAGGTGTAAAAAGTTTGGCAGAAAAGATGACAGAAACAGACTTTAGAGCATTAAAGATGAATCGCCATGACTTCCCCCACTCCTGTATCATAGGAGATTAGTGTCAAGTGATTGGAGGATTCAATAGGATTGTTAACGATTTCAAGTAGACTTGTGTCGTCAGCAAAACGTCTGACGTCACAAGTAAGATTATCGACTGTATCATTAACATACATTAGGTATAACAGTGGGCCCAATATGTATCCCTGAGGTACTCCAGCTTCAAGAGATCACCGAGATGATTCCCCATGAATAATGACTCTTTGATAGCGGTTTGATTGGTAGCTACCCATCCATGTTACGGCATTATCAGATATGATTAGTTGTCGCAGTTTAAAAAGGATGCCAGGATGCCACACCTTGTCGAAGGATTCAGATGCATCTAAGAAGACCATCCTGGCTTCATTGGATTGTTCAAGGACGTTGTAGATATTATGGAGTATATACGCAAGGTGATTAATGGTAGAGTTTCAGGCCTTGAAAACTTTTTTTTTTAGAGGTGAGAAGGTTATTTCGTATAAATTATTCCTTAAATAGCATTAATGAAGAGTTGTTCAAACACTTTGGATGTATTAAAGAGCGATGTGATCGAACGATAGTTACTTTGTTTCTGTCTTTTTGCTTTCTTAAACGCCTGACCTGTATTGGATATCTTCCAAGAATCAGGTAAAAAAACTGGCTAAGAGAGAGTTTTTAAAGATTTTAGTGGGAGATGTACAGATCTAGTTGCCCGTATTTTTGAGTAAGCCATTTGCTATATCATCTAGGCCAGAAGCAGAAGTTAATTTTAAAGAAGAATATACTTTTATTATTATTATAAACATATTTATTTTCTCTGGATTGCCTAATAGTACACAAAGACTAATCTGCAGGCTCTCCAGTACATAACAGGACGCACAGGAATATATACAATACACACTGGACGAGAACAGAAGACTAAATCCACGGCTTGTACAATACAATTGATGGCAGATAATGGAGACTAATAATTAGATCATATACTAAATTAATAGATAAAACGTCTAGATTCTGATAAGAATGTCTAAACAGCCTCAAAGATGAATACATTATCAGTGTCTGGCAAGTCCTCACTGCCTTTCAAGAGAATATTTAGTAAAATGTCACTAGAGCACTGAACTATTAAAGTCGGATTTACACCTGGAGCGAGTAAGTGACACACAGTGTTCAGTAGACGGACCCTTTGCACAGTGAACTTGGCAGAACAAAAGGTAATGTTTCGTATCTTCAGTAGTATGAGAGCATGCACACGTTGAGGCTGGAAGGATATTGACATGGTGTAGATGGGCATTTAAAACAGAGAAGTTAAGACGTAGCTGCGTGTGGCATATGTCTAGGAAACGACTTCCATGTTTAAAGTATGTAGGCTTTTTGTCAACACTTAAGAGTAATAGATCTAGTTTAGATTTAAACTGCGGCAGGGAATTGGTGAGATGAGCATCAACCGGGAGGTTATTCCATAATATGATAGCAGACGGGAGAAATGAATCGCCGAAGCGATTGGTGGTGAACCTAATTTGGCGTAATTCAGTACGATTTCTCAAAAGGCGCCCAGTAGTGAATGCAACGTCACGAGGAACGAGATCATGTAGGTATTGTGGAGTCAACCTATTGTACATTTTAAAGAAAATAATAAGTTTAAAGTATTTCCTCCGATTTGCCAGAGTTTGCCATTCAAGCTCTTCGAGAAGCAAGACACGTGGAGTGTATCTGGTTGCGCCAAGGCAGATCCTGGCTGCTTCATACTGCACAGCTTCTTTAGATTTTGACAGGTTTTTAGTGCAATTGTCAGACAGGACACACCCATGTTCGAGGATGAGGCGAATTATTGTACTATACAACCATATGAGTGTCTGGCGGGAGAGTTTATATTTGAGTCTGCGTAAAAGAGAAAGCCGTTGACTGGCTTTATTAACAATACGTGTTATATGCTGGTGCCATGACAAATTACTTGAGAGTGTAGCTCCAAGGTGAGTATGTAGAGTGGCCTCAGGTATCGGTGTGTTTCCAAGAAGTAGGGGAGGATGATCTGGCTTATGTCGTTTAGCTGAGAAGGTCATTGAGATGGATTTTATGGCATTAAATGTCATCTGCCAGAGCTTGCCCCAACGATGAATTTGTGCAAGATTATGATTAAGGCTTTCAGCTGTGGCCATTGGTTCGTGGACAATTTCAAGAATACTGGTATCATCCGCGAATAAACGGATGTCACAGGTGATGTTGACAGTGATGTCGTTAATGTAAACGAGGAAAAGTAGGGGACCAAGGATCGAACCTTGGGGGACTCCAGCCTCTATAGGGAGCCAAGGTGAGGTCTGTCCTCGTATAGTAACACGTTGAAGTGGGTTTGAGAGATAGCTTTCTATAAATAATAACACAGGATCTTCAAACCCCAATTGTTTTAGTTTAAAAAGTAGACCAGCGTGCCAGACTCTGTCAAAGGCCTTGGATATGTCCAGGAAAACCATACGGGCTTCATGGCCCAACTCAAGGCCACTGCAAATAGTATGAAGGATGCTAACAAGTTGATTTATGGTGGAATCGTTCTTCTTAAAGCCAGAGTTTTTAGAAGAAAGTAAATTGTTAGAGGTTAGATACTCATAGAAAACGTTGTAAACTAGACGCTCAAGTACTTTAGAGACACTACAGAGGAGTGAAATAGGCCTAAAATGTTCCTTTGACTGTTTGTTACTTTTCTTAAAAACGGGGCACACGTTTGACCTCTTCCAGGGATCTGGAAAATACGAGTTGGATAAGCAGAGATTGAACAGATCAGTGAGAGAACGTGAGATTGAGGAGGCACAGTATTTAAGAAGGGTGTTGTCTATACCGTCAGGACCACAAGCAGAATTGGTTTTCAGAAGTTTTAAAATCTTTTCCACGTCATTTACTTGCACTTGAAACATAGACAGGCGGGCCTCAGTTCGGAAGGCAAGGTCGGGCAAGGGCAAAGGATTGTCATCATGCGGAGTCTTACACTGATCAGCAAAATACTTGTTGAAGGTCACTGACTTCTCTATATCGGAAGAAATATTCCTTCTATCGTCAATAAGAGTTAGAATGTTTGTGATAAAGTTTGTGACCCATAATAGATTTGCTAAGGTACCACCACCTTTTAAGGTTTATCTCTCTTGAGTCTAGTTCAGCTCGGAGTTTGGTAAAGTAAAGACGAATGGAGTTTTTGATAGCGTTGACTGCAAAATTACGTTTCCGTTTGTATAACTGAAAGAGGCGTTCAATATTTTGAGTAGTCAGGAGCGTGTGAGGCCGAGGCTTTTGCGTCTGGCATTTATATCTGTTCCACGCGCGATTGCGCTGCCTAATTAGCCTCTTGATACTACAGTTGATCCAGGGCTTGTCCCTGGGTCGAATAGTGACCACGCGGAACGGAATAAACTGTTTACACGTGTCAATAAATAGGTCTGACCAGTATGACACAGAGTCACTTATGGAGTCAAAAACTGTGAAACCAGTTTCCCAGGGAGCATGATGGAGAACATTGTTCAAGTTGACAAAATGAGCCCTCTTGAAGTTCCAGACAGAGCGTTTAAAGGGGCGACACGCTCTTCGTGTAAAGGTAAACTTGTAAACATGCATCTGTTCAAAAAATGTAAACTCCGGCAATGTGGGGGCGTCAACATCTGGAAGTGTTTTACATTGACTAGCAAAGTGTATGTTGAACGTTTCACGTTTTTCAGCTATGCAAGATATAATTTTGTCATCTTCAGTCATAGGGAGGTGCATTCTGGTGTATTTTATTCCCCCTATACAGTCTTTGATAGGCTCCACCACTCTTGTCGATTTTTGTGCACTTATTGTCAAGTTGCCGACGCAAATTAGAGAAATAACACCAGGCAGTGTTTTTCACCAAGGTAACGACATTAGTGCAGTACCTTTTGTAAAATTAAAAAAAAAAGACATCTTCATCTTAATGTAGACATAGTAAGTGTGCGGATGCGGGTTGTTAGACACACACTTAAAACATTTCCACACACGGTTGCGGCGGCGAAATTATCTTTTCACTGCTGAAGTTATCCAGGGCTTGTTCCTACTGGCCCTGGTACGGGTGGGGGGGGGGGGATGTATGCATTTCTGTCACCAAAAATAGCCCTGTATTTTCTTGTTCTGAAAGCCAACACTTTAAAAAAAGTTTTGGTAACATTTAGAGATTAGGTCTGCACATTCCACCTAAGACTTTTGGTTGTGCTTCCAAAAGCCAAAATGCCGATATTGGAGTTTTATGAATTAAATCATTATTTGTTTATCATAAAACGTCCAATTAGGTTTGTTGTGATGGTGTGATAATTCACATTATGATTCCAGTACAAAACATTGTCATATACCTCACCACATGGCTAAACATGGTACTATTGTATTCGACTTTAGCCACGATTGCTTTGAGTTTCAAAATGGTTCTAAACTGGATCACTCACCCAATATCACAAACAAAGCAACACAAAGTGCATGAAAAATCCCCATTACGTGTTGTAAAAATAATTCATTTTTCACATTAACAAATGCGGGCTAAGTTTGATTTATATTGCAGTAAACGTAGTTGAAAGTCAACGCTACCCCTAATCTGTCAATTTGACATTTTTGAATGATGACTATATTTTTTCAACTGACTGTCATAAAATGTAATTTGGGGGTCTTTATATGCCGTTTTGATATTTAAAAAATGATATGGCAGTATAGTTACCACTTTAATATCCATCCTGTATGCATCATTTTGAGATAGGGAACATATTTAAACAAAAATGGAAATAATTTTTCAATTACATGAAAAAGCGACACTACATAAGTCATGTACATGTGGGTGCCTCTGACAAGCCAAACTATCACATATGTGACCAAAGCTGCACTGCTTTGATGCATTTAACAATTTTCAGTGGCACCGTCCTGTAAAGACGTATCACTTGTGTAGAGAGCCCTCCCTCTTAATGTGGAAAATCAAAATGCCTCATGTTTTAAATATCATTTTCATAAGAAAACTACGATAACTCACTTTAGAGTACCCAGCTTCATTGGAAAATCCCGATATCTGATTTTCCAGATTTAAATATGAGTTAATGAGTAAAAATAAAAGTATTGAGTGTTCATGGATGATCATGTATCTTCATTTATTAGTCTATGGAATGATGAGATTCTTGCAGGAATTGGTTGATTTTTTTCTTACACCTACAGAATTTGCAAGATTTCCCTATAGCCATGCCATATGGGCATGTGAACCTGACACATTGCTCACTAGAGCATACAACTGACCAATGAACTTCAATTTTTTTTTCAAGATGTTGCTGGACCAGAAGTCCTAGCTCATGTTCAAAGCCAAATGCCTTGGCTGCAATTGTACAGCATTTTCAGGAGGGAGATGGTTCTCCAAAGCAAACAAAGTGGAATACATATTATAGAACACACACTGGATATGTAGCAGAATGCCCTGGCTGGTTGGTAGTAGATTAAAGAGCTCTGCACATAGGTCTAATAAGGTTAAGGATTCATTTCCTATTTGAATGCCGTAACTAGGAAACGCTCAGCCTTATAAAATGTGGGTTGAGAGAAAGTTTATGACCAGCTAAAAGACTTTGGAAACATCTCTGGCTCCGCTTTCAAGCTGCCTTTTTTGCGCCTACTTCACTAGTGATATCACACCCTGTTAGTCTGTGCAGAGATGGCAACCCAGTGTCTGAAATAGGATGTGAAGTGCCACATATTAGTGGCATCGCCCACTCCAGCTTGTACCCAGAATTTTCAAGACCGTGCTGCAGAAAGATAGGAATATGGTGCTGAAGAGAAACAACTACATCGGTATCATTAGAAATGACAACTCATACTTATGGCCTGACTCAACGGACTCTACCAGGTGTATTAGTAGGCTTAATCAGCTTCCGCAAGTGATGTCTGCAGGTGAACCATTGGACCCTCCCTTCCTTCATGAACATGGGGCACTGCCATGTACAATGTTTGCTTGCTACTTGGCCAGCTTCAGTAGGGTAAGTAGGAAATGTAGGTGCACTGCTGGGAAGATGAACATGTATGTTTCTCCAGTAGCAGCTTGTGTTTAATTGAGGGCCAGAATATATCCATTTCTTTTGGCAATGGTGTCTCTGGTCTTAGGGAACTGATTTTAATTGCTACAGTGTTGGTGCGCCTCCCTCATCCTCTCACTATCGTTCACAGAAGGGTCTTTCAGGTATATACCAAAGACATAGTTACATCTCTGAAAATAAAGGTATACATCCTAAGAAGAAATAAAAGCATGGAGGAAATTATGGAATGTAGAGAGGCCAGTTACTCAAAGTTCTTAAACCATGGACATAGCATCGATAACAAATGAGGAACATCTCATAGCAGCATAATCATAGTCCCCAGTTGTGAAGTTAGGTTCAAGCTCTCTCTGAAGTGGCACTTTTCTGTACTCATCATCATCCCATCTTCACTGAGAGGCGAACGTGATACATTCTCTGTCAACAGATCATACTAAGGAACTGAATCCAAAATTTAAGGTTATCATTTTAAGTTGATCGAGCATCAATGAAAGCATAAAGATGCAATTAACTTGTATGATCTAGTTGCCAACTCTGCCACGCACCACTGGCCTTCATTGATGTCCTGCTTACAACAGTCAAATAGCCTCCAGGAAACTACCTGCAGGCATGAAAACAGTATTCTATGCAAGGACTGTGCCCACAAACTAAACTGAAAAAAAAAAAAAAAAAAAAAAACAGATTGTCAAGATCTGAGAAAAGAATCGCCGATCTTGACGGGCTCACTTGGAGACCGTTAATAATCACCAATGAATATTTTACCATGCACAGTAAAAAATTCAATATCAACTCACTCACAATCTTGACATTCAAAATCAGAGCATCTAAGACACGATAAGGAAGAATGCTGACTCCACCACCCCATCTTTACAAAATACAAGTTTGAAATTATTAATCAGGAAATGCTGATAAGGATAATTTTCTTCAAGCGTGGTTTTAGAGAGTGTAATAATGACGGCATTTTTAGATTTGACTAAAAGTTGAACTTCGTCTAGTTTACCTAGGATTTGGAGGCTGCCAACATTTCAATGTCATAACTTAAGCGGGTTGTAAGGGTTGTTACTTGGGCCAGAATTTGTCTGTACATCAATAGCTAATAGGAACAAACTGTGTAGAAAAATAAAGATATGTTGCAAACAAAATAAACCACCGATAGCTGTATTTAAAACTAATACTGCCAGTGAACCAAACGACCAATAAATGTGATTGCCAACAATATGACAGGAATGGGTGATAACTATGAATGCAATGTGTTTATTCATGAACAGACCAATGGTCACTCTGTATTTAGCAATGCTGATACCCAGTAATCATAGCAAGAATATATAAGTGTCCCGTGATGAGAAAGTCATCAATATAAGGTTCCAGAAAACGTCATTAAGACATACTGTTTTGGTTCGAGTCAAATGTAACAGCAGAGTTATAGAGGTCATCTCCCTACCAACTATCTTGATGTGTGTCACGGTAACATAACACATAATAGGTAAGGGAAGCAAATATGGGAACCTATAAATGCATGAATAGTATACCAAGAACGTAAGGTGGGGATTGTAATAGTTTGTGTGGTCTAGTTCCTAAAGGCCTTGGAATAATTCAAGTCAACATATAAACCTCAGCTGACCTTTTTAAAATGGTTCAGTATTTATTTAGGCCGATCAATTGTTTGTTGTTATATATCAGTCTTGTCTGAGGTATACAAAGGAGAACGGCCCAATTTATACCACTGTTGACCTTTGTAGGTTCACATCTAGTCAAGTTGGCCGTGCTGTGTCATTACAAAAATGGGGGATTGGTTGGTGGGGACTGCATTTTAAAGTCTGTATCTACAGTATTTTGTCACTGTGCTGAGGTTTCTGGCCGCTCTTTCTTAATTGGTTGTACTCAAAGACCATGTCTCGCACAGTTGCTCTTACCTGTTCCCATGTAAGTGAGCTCGAGGTATGCAACTTAAATTGTTTTTATTTGGGGTTGTAAAAGGATTTGCAGTTGAATATTGCAACTGTTAGATTAAACACTTCCTCTATGCTTCTGAAAAAAAAGTTCCCTTGCCAGTGCTGCATTACGAAATTCCAAGCTTTGCACAAAGCACCAAGTATTAAGTACAAATTAGTGTTTCTTGGGAGTCTGTTCGAAGTCCGCATAATATGATTGAAGATTTTGTGAGATCATTTTTAGAACATGTAGTGCATTAGGGAATTTTGTAAGACTAACTGATATTTATGAATATTTGTATGAAACAAAATATGTCCATCATTGTCTGTGGGAGTCAAGGGCTCACTTAAAAATGTGGGCAACTAGACAACTAGAATGGAGGCATTCTTCTTTGGGCATATATACTGTAAACAGTCCTCAAAACTGTTGCTAGTTGTTTTCCGTTAAAGAGTTTATTGTGTTTTAATCTACAACACTGTGAGACTTCCCACTAAGAGCTAGATCAATTAAAAATTGTCATCCTGTTCATCATTTGCCATTTTCAATTTGTAAGAAACTTTAGGCACACAGTTAATTGAATGACAAATTGGAGGATGCTATCTGATATATTTATATACATACATATATATATATATATATATATATATATATATATATATATATATATATGTGTGTGTGTGTGTGTGTATATATATATATATGCAATGACCAACCGTCAGATAATCGTCAAATATAAAAAATCGTAATTCCCGAACGTGTTTCAGGATGTTGTCCACTTTATGCGATGGGCAACATCTGGATAAACGTGAAATATAAAAAATATATCACTCCATATGACAGATGTGCAGTTGTTTTCTGTGTCATTACAAAAGCCATAAATCATGTTGGCTTTACTTATCTTCGGGAAAAGTTGGTGTATCCTTTTTATTTATCTCTTTTGTGTCATCAGCGGTGTTCTTGAATGATTTCTGTTTCCCAGCGTAAATGGTCCCAAACATTAAATGCCCAGTCAGGCCTGCCATTCAATGTTAAATTAAGCAAATATTACATTCCGTACCTCAAACGCCTACTACGTTTAATTGTTGCTATTTACTTGATTAAATTGCGACACGTTTACTCGATTATGTGGGCAACACGAAGTGAATGGATGTAAGGCTTGCATCCGACAATGCAATTAGGTCACGTGATATGTGTTCGTTCGTCTGACTGGCCAACTGCGTCGACCAATACCACAACCAAATCGAAGTTTTGTAAATCACAAATGAAATATTACTTGACTTAATTATGACAAAGGCTTTGAATCATTTTACTTTTAATCAGGTTTCAAAAGACTGCTGCGTTGTATCCTGCAGACTTAGTATAAAGTGAGTCATTTCAAAAAGGCTCAAATACTGAACTTTTTAGACATAGTGTAATAAAGTTATGTTTTTCGCCCTCCATTTAAATCAACCAACTTACATGATTGCAAAGCATGTTCAGTGTATGTAGTTTCCTCAACCAGAGCAAAACATGGAAAGGAAGACGTGTATCAAAACAATACAATCTAGATCTAACACTTTATCTTTTTTCAGGTAACAGAGGAAGTGCCAATATGGCCATGTTTGCATTCACAACGGCTGGTCTACCACAGTCAACAAGTAACATCCCCAACATGACCAGCCAGTTAAACTCCCAGCCAACAGGTTTGTGCATTTTGAAATCCTTTTATAATTAGGAAAAAACTGAGTCCTCAGCTCTCCTGGGTTCACCTTGTCCCTATCGACTGCTATTGATGTGGCGTACGCTAATAAGATAGAATCACGGACAATAATCTTCGAAAACATTTGTCATTAACCACAAATTTACGTTAAATCATAAAAGCACACATTTTACAAACAGACACTTTTGGTTTCTATAGGATTTATTTATTTTACTGTGCAAATGATCCCTGTCCTTATAGATATTCCGGCCTTTTATGTTGAGAACAAAGCCATGTTCATTTTTATTAGAACTGATGAAAACAAAGCAAAATCAAAAACGAAAAAAGGAAGAAAAACTTGGTCACATATTGAAATTTAATCAATACTACATTAATGACATACATTTGGTTTTGTTGCGTCATGTTTTTATCTATTGTGACATTCATGGCTTTTGTTGTGTTAAATGCAATGTTGAAGAGGTGATTAGAATAGTTATGTTCTCAACATAGCGTTAACAGATGGTTGAGTTGCCACCAAATACCACCAACTGCTAACTTTGTGTTTTAACAACGGTTGGGTTGTTAGTATCCGCAGCATAGTATGTACCTATCAGCACAGGTATCTGATTGTCTTCTGGATTGAATTTATCTGACCTAAATAATTCAAGTCAAGTTACACTTGTGAAAATGTTTCATAAACTACCACATTGAAGGGCATCAATTTCATTCTACCCCCCCCCCCCCTCAACATAATAACATTGATCGCATTTATCTGAAAGGTAATATATGACCCTCGTTATTATAAAATGAGCCCAAAATATGTAATATTTTGTGGGTTTTTTTTGTAGCACGTAGCATTGTTATTACCATTGGATTAACATTACCTTTGCTCTGCTGCGTCGTGGCTATTGTTGTACTTATATTCTACTGTCGACATCCTTCAAGAAAACATACCTCAAGCAACAGCAAGAACACGTCTCAACACGGCAGACAATTAAATTTCAAAGACACAAACATGGCAACGACATGCCCAGATCCACATGCCTATACATATATTATGGTGGAGGGAAATAGTAATGAGATGCGAGGGGACGGAGGCATACATGTAAAGGGGTACCCTTTTTCTGATCCAAAATCAAGCACGACAAATGAAAATTTGTATTCTGAACCATATGCACATATACGTCAACGAATGCCCCAAAAAACAAATTCAGAGGATGCTCACGGATTGTGTACCAAACAAACTTTTTCGTCTGTGACTCATGAGATGGAAGATGAGGGTAAAAATACAACTGTGCCACGAAGGATTAATTATACTGATGAAATGGAAGAGGATGGGGAGGAGGGAGATCCCGTTATCCTTCTTGAAAACGTCATGTATGTAAAGCCTGAACGCATTCAAACACAGCACGAAGACACCCGTATCCCAATATATGACAATGCTACGCATTCAGTCGAGGTTACAAAAGAAACCACCAAAGTATGCAACTCTACCGATGGTTGTGAAACAAGACACGAAAAAGTTACTATCAATGCTGCAGAGTCCTTTGATACGTCATTGCAAGATAGCATATTGTATAATAGTAGAAATATTATTTCAACACAACACGAGATCCCTAGAACCAGTGTCTCCAATTCCATGGATAGAGAAAATACAGAAGAAACAGACAATACCTCTGAAGGCATTTCGATGGCTCATCCTGTAGGTTTACTAGCACGTGCTTCAGACCAGCAGGGTGAAGCAATTGGACATTTAACAGAGATCGGTAGCGAAGACATCAGTGAAACATGCCAGGAGGAAAATAGTCAAATATAACAGCCAGAGAATATTGTGAGAAGGAGCCTTTATGTGCATCAGATGCGCAGGGAAAAGGTGAGGCATCATCTTGTAGCGTAAATATCAAGGAGCAGAGTCCAATTGCAAGTGAGCAATTTCAAAGCCAGCAATCAGTGTGAACTTGGAAAACCAATCAGATTCCATGCAGGCAGATTAAAGTAATGCGGAGTTAGATGTTGACATGATTAGTCCAACCATTCTGCATGAATTACAACAGGACGATCCTGTCAGGAAACAGGTTGTATTAAGTTATACAAATGGCCAAGTGGGGTATCCAACAGGTGGAGCTGTTGAAAGTGATTAAAAACTGACCAGATTCGCTGTATGTTTTTGACGCCAATAATTCTGTGACACAGACACAGGCTCCGTGTAGAACTATTACCAGGCTAAAAAGGCGTCTCCAAATGTACAAGATGGAGTTCAACGCGAAATGTATTACATGTAACAAAGATTGGACATGACCCCTATGTATGACGACGTGTGAAGGCTTGTTATAGACTCTTAATAGTCATATAGTGCCATAAATTCTACATTTTCAAAGTTTTACCATTGCTCCTTTGCACAGAGCATCGGATATATTTAGGATGTAAGTGTGTGCGAAATGTAATTTGTTGAGCAAGAACGAGTGTAGGAATGCCCACCACAACGTGTGTCTACTTACTGACAAAACCCCGAAGTGTTACTCTTTCTTGGACCAGTACATTATGCAGTGACAGCACAGAACATGCTTTTATCTGAATAATTTGTACGTTTGGTTGACTTTGAAGCATCGTGGGTATTCCGACGCCCCTGAAGACTCGCAATATAGTAGTAGTTTGATCCTACTGGTACATCGTAATCATCATTGAAAGTGGCATCAGGTTATGCGAAAATAGATATTTTTAAAGTATTTCTCTAATTATAATCCCGTTTGCATATATTGGATTCATATAAATACAATGTATGAGCATACATTGACAAAAGTCACAATACAGAAAGCATATTTGTATTTAACTATCTGATCTATGGTTCGTTGATATTAGGTGGAGATTCTAAATTTGTTGACCTAACAAACGCTATTTAAGCCTTGAACTTGTCATCCATGAGCAGGTGTATTGTGTTTTCACGTTCCGAAATTTAAAAAAAAAAAGACAAACAAAAAACCGGTTGTCACCTTAAGTACTGACCGAGGAGTCCTCGGTTGTCATTTGTCTACCGGCATCTGTAGTTAATTCAGTTTCACTATTTAAGGACCTCCTGACATTCTCTCATGCAATTATAGTAAAGTTCTTCATTTTAGTAAATTTGACTGAAATATATTGTCAGCAATGGGTAAAGAAAATTAAACATGCATGGCTACTGACTCCGTGTCTGAGATACTATTAATCGTAAAATCAACCACTTTTAAGAATAATTTGTCATTTTTTCAGATTTCTTCAAATTTCAATAGAAAAAATACCTTGTCTATCACATGACAAAATTATGGCGTTTGAATTACACTATATCTTGAATCCTTTTTCCAAACTTAATATATAGCTTTGAAGTGAACCTGTTATCCTCTTTAGGGCCTTACAATTATTCACTTATGTATGTATGTATGTATGTATGTATGTATGTATGTATGTGTGTGTGTGTGTGTATGTATGTATGTATGTATATATATATATATATATATATATATATATATATATATATATATATATATATATATATATATATATATATATATATATATATATATATATACATACATACAGATAAAACTTTGTAGTAATATATACATACCGCGGCAGATAAGCGGAGTGCCACAGAATATTGTACATACATCATATTGTCCACTTGTCAAAAATATACTTACAAGTCAATCGGATAATCAATATTCAGAGAGGAAGACACTGTTAACATTTTTAAAACAAATAAATTGAAAACAGGAAACAAGAAGTCATTTTGTCTCTTCATGGTAAGAAAATTGAGAACATTTAATTATATCACTTCCGAGTCTATTTCTTTGGAATTTCATTTGCGCGTACATTAACAGTGATATTATGGATATTGTTCAGTGCCTGTACTGGAGTTTAAGTGCAATAAAATAAAGTGCTTTAAGTCGCAAACCAGTGGGAACCAATAAGACCAATAACGAAGCTCCACGGCACCAGACAAAGGTGACATGTCAAGCAATTTATCATCATGTAAACAACAAACGGGGATCAAACAGCGCCGACGAAACGTATCGCTTACACACTTATGTATATTTTATTCCGTAACGTAGAGACAATGTCATGTAAAATATGCGGTGTTTAAATGTTTCATATATTGTTTATGTAAATTCTAGGTGGGGCAAGTACTTAAGAGAATGTAATTAAAAAAAAAAAAGAGTCGAGAGCAAACCTCTCGGGCTATCCAAAATGTGCATCTAACACACTAAATATGTATACAGACATGTTTATAATGAATGATTTTTCCCCACACATCCACATATACGTAAATATAAAGATAAAAACAAATCCTAAAATTATGTGTTAACGAGCTGGTAAGAAATAGATAATTCCAGTGTACAGATAATATGGACCCGGTCTTGCCAGCATATATATGTCATTGACATGCGCAAATTGCATTCGCAAAATTTCTCCAAATCATCAGATAACAGATGACATTTACAAAGACAAATATGTGCAATGCAATGTATTGTTAAAGTGTGTGTCACCACACACTTTTCTGTTTTTCAAATAATTCTTTATTTCTTTCTTTCTTTCTTCTTTCTTTCTTTCTTTATTTCTTTCTTTACAGGCAAATTTTTCCGACATTTCATTTGAAAGGTATTACATGTAGAAACTCCAAACTTGGCACAATTATGCTTCTATAGATGAAGTCTAGCCTTTTTATAATGAGAGGTCATATTTTCCAAATTATGCTAATGAGGGCTAATAAAAGTTTTAAATCTTCAATATCTTATATACTATAGTAGATGTGGTTCCGAGCGTATAGGAGTTCAATCATAGCAAGGTAAAATTCATCTCAAATGTCAAGGTCAAATGTCAATTTTAAGCCAAAATGTCATTTTAAAGGTCAAGGTTCACTTTAGGTAGAGGTCATCTCAATGTCAAAGGCCACTTTCGTTGGTGGCTTTCTTCTATCCATAACTTGGTCAATTTTTTATCCAATTTTGATCATGTTGGGCGCAAATTGTAACTATTGTAACCCTGTATACTTTTTAAAAATTTACATGTGACCTCTTGAGGTCAAAGGTCAAGGTCATTTGGACCTTTGAAAGCTCCATGCAGTCATAACTTGGCCAATTTCCGTACATTTCTAATCATGTTGGACTCAAATTGTAGGTATTGCAACACTGTACATTTTTATAAGAACTTGTAACCTCGAAAGGGCAAAGGACAAGGTCATTTGCAATTGGCCCTTTGAAAGTTCCATCTTGTCATAACTTGGTCAATTTTCATCCGATTGGGTTCATGTTGTGTTTAAATTTTGGGTATTGTAACACTGCCCAATTTACATGAGACCTGAAAGGATCAAAGGTCAAGGTCATTTGGACTTTGAAATTTGTATGCAGCTATAAGCTTAATGTAATGTGAAGTACCAGGGATAAAAATTGTAGCATTTGATATTTACACCTTTTGAAGGCACTCAGACAGATTGGCTTCGAAGCAATCTTCTTTTCTAATTTCTTTCTTTTTTCTTTCTTCTTTACCGGCAAATTTGTCCTACACTTTTCTCCGACACTTATATACACAGAAACTCCAAACTTGGCCATGATTGTACCTCCATACAAGGACTTTGACCGTTTTATACAGAGGAATGAAGATTATGCAAATTAGGGGCATTTGAAATTTTGAAACTTGACTATGTGCAAAACTATTATAGATAGGGATGTCATTTCAACTTCTACTAGGGGGCATTGCGCATCTAATGAATCTAAAACAAAAGTTGTAGCCATTTAAATTATGCTAATTAGCAGCATTTGAACTTTTAAAACTTGAATATCTTCAAAAGTAGTGTAGATAGAGATGTCATTTGAACTTTTACTAGGGGGTTGTTGACCATTGCGCATTTGACGAATTTAAAAAAAAGTTGTAGCGATTTAAAGTATGCTAATTAGCAGTATTCGACATTTTCAATCTTGAATATCTTCAACGCTATAATAGACAGAGATGTCATTCCAACGTCTACTAGAGTGTTGTTGGCCTTTGCACAGCTAATGAATTAAAAATAAAAGTTGTAGCAATTTAACTTGTGCAAAATAGCACCATTAGAAATTTTCAATCTTGAATAACTTCAAAGCTATAATAGATAGAGATGCCATTCCGACTTCTACTCCTGTGTTATGGAATAGTTATACATTGCCAGACCAATATGCTTTGAAGACACACACACTTATTTGCTAAGCACCAAATCATCTTTTCTATTTTTCATATGTTTTCATATTAGTACTGATTGCACGTCCCCAAACACACACACACACACACACACACACACACACACACACACACACACACACGTATTCATATATATATATATATATAGAGAGAGAGAGAGAGATTAACTGGTTATATATGCTATAAACCGCATATGGCTCTTCAAGCCTACACTATATGCCGGCAGGGCATGGGCTGGTATGACAAAACAACGCCTATATATTCCGTTTTGCCCGGCAGAGTAATATTGGACCTGTAGGGTGCAGCAACGTAAAGACAATGCTGCATGTGGTGATATTAAAAAGGAGCATCACTGGATGTGACGGCAGGCAGACGCCGCACGTGGGCTGTGTCCAGGGTTCTAGTGCAGGTTGTGCAGGATAGCAGACGCGAAAAGGATCAACACTTGGGGGATGTTATACTTTTATTATATCCAGTAGTACGATAAAAATAACATGCATAATCATTTAATAAAATAGAGTGTAAACCTGCCCTCACAGCACCTTTCGGGCAACCGTATCGGCCCTCAGGCTGATATGAGAGCAATGCCCGTTAAAGAAGTCAATAACGTATATATATATATATATATATATATATATATATATATATATATATATATATATATATATATATATATATATATATATTAGAGGTGGGAACAGGTTCATCCATTCATATAAGCCTTGAATTTATCAAGGTGAAGCACATAGAAGAAGCCCATTATGAATGTTCTTAGTATTATTTTAACTTCTCGTGTCCATGTGTATAAATAAATATATCTAGCTTTTTCAAATGACATAATTGCGTCTATGTTCCGAATGTGTTGAAGTGGTGTTTACAGTGTTTATTTGATGAATTACAAACTCTCACAGCAGTTTTCATGTGAGAATGACATTTCAAGGGATATGTTCAATAATTTTGCTCATTATCTATCTATCTATCTATCTATCTATCTATCTATCTATCTATCTATCTATCTATCTATCTATCTATCTATCTATCTATCTATCTATCTATCTATCTATCTATCTATCTATCTATCCATCTATCCATCTGTCTATCTGTCTATCTATCTATCTATCTATCTATCTATCTATCTATCTATCCAGCTATCTATCAGTCAGTCCTTCTATCTCTCTCTCTCTATCTCTATCTATCTCTATCCATCTATCTATCTATCTATCTATCTATCTATCTATCTGTCTATCCATCCATTTATCCACTCGTCTACTTATCTGAGATATTGTTCCGTTATGACCAGGTGCTTTCTGGTGATTCCTAGATGTAATATCGCAATTACAAAATAGTAATGAACATTATGTTTGGTACTACACAGCCACCCTATCTATGAAGAACAAGGCTGCGTAAACAACCCTTGCGCAGCTGACCTAGTTATAATCGTTGTAGAATATCAACACCGTGAAGCAGATAAAAGTGAGGATCTTTAAAGAATAATCAGTGCTTCCATCTTTATGTCCAACATCAAAGTCCTAATACCAATACTTATTTAGTTCTGAAGTGAAAAGTGAAGTCAGTGGTTCTGTGACCTTGGGAATAGGGTCGAGTTCACTGACGCTTAGTTTGGTCTTTATAGAGAGCTTGTACCACGTGCAACATCAAAGACTTAGCTCAAATAGTTTTCAAGCAACAGTCTGTCATTTGTTAAAACATATCGGCACAAATTCCCAATCTGTTTATTTGAAAAGAAATCCTTAAAAACAGGAACCCAGAGTGACGCCATCTCGTAGACAGCTTTGTTTAACCTTCCAATAACCTTATCTTTTCCACAAAGGTTTGTAATAATCTGAGGTCCGGTTTTGAAGAAGCCAAAAATAACAAAAACGCAAAAATCCTGAAAATTAGAAAAAAAATCGCAGCGCCACCTGTTAAACCAATTAAGGTTCGCGGATCTCCAGAAGTGCTCCTATTGTATTTTGTGTCTTTTGGTCCAGAACCACTTCTTGGTAGTCATTACTCTTTTCCACAGCCCAAACTCTTTATTTGCCACTGTCTAACCTATATACATAAGGAAGTACTATTTTCCATATTGCACACGTTCTTCTGTAGAAATTTTATATAGGCTGTATTAGCCCAAATGGATTAAAGGTCCTTTAGCGGGTGATGACTCAGAACATTTGTCGGAGCCGGTATCCGCACACGTCTCTCTGAGTAGCGGCTCCTTGTCTTAGCTAAATATTCAGCAAAGACAACCCACATAATAATGGGTAAATATGAACGTGGCGCATAACGAATTAGCTACAAAGGTGAAGTTTTACTTATAAATGCAGATCTTCATTATGACTAAAGAATACCTGTCAACCAAACATAGTTATTAAATTTGTATAGTACAAGTTCAGACAGGAACAATCTGACTTACCCCTGAACCAGTATGTACCCTTTTCAGCTGGATAGCTTACCTAATTAACTTAAACCACCTCCCAGTCTGAAACTGAAGCGGAAACAAACTCGGGCATTATAATCTATGTGATTTCAAAATAATTGGCTCGGCAGGTTTGCAGAGTTTTAAAGATTGTGCTGAAAAATTAACAAAAAATATTCTTGAAAAAAAATTTAAAATATCACTGGAACGTGACCATTTGAAGAAACTTAGTAGAAGCCCGCCCTTCCCCACAACGTTTGAAGTGAATATGGTTGACCATTTGCAGCAGAAGTCAAAAATGTGAATTTCCAATGCATTCTCTGTTGACTTAAAGTAACAGTAGTTATTCCTGCATAAACCAACAGGTGACTGAATTGAAAGGGTTTTTTTTTTTTTTCAAAAATCATGAATCAAAAGTACCACCTGTCAGTCAGCACGTTTGTGTAACCCTCCCACAAGCTACATTTTCAACCAATTTTCAGAACAATATGAGAGACAGTTTTGGAGAAATAGCCAAACATAGTGAAAACACTAAAAATTCGGGGAAAAATAGAATAAGGTCGCAGTGTTACCTGTTGGACAAAACTTAAGATCTATTGGGCCTTAGAAGTGTACCTGTGCAATTTCAGAACAACTGAATAGGCTGTATCGCTGAAGATTATAGCTCAGCTGACTTTCTAGTCAGGCCGAGTTTTCAGGATGCCGAGTCGTCCGTCGTCCGTCCGTTCACAATTACATTTTCGACTTCTCCAAAGCCGTCAACCAGATTCACTTCAAACTTGGTGGCAATGTACCTTCGGTGGGTCTCTACCAAGTTTGTTCAAATGGTCATGCCCCAGTGATTTAATTGTTCACGAGGTAGTACTGCTATGGATTCCTGATTTTTAACAAATTTTGCAATTCGGATTCTTATCGGTAAATGCACCCTACCCTGACTACTATGTGATTCAAAGGGCATCCTGATGCTAATTCACATTTTCGGCTTCTCCTCCAAAACCGTTAACCAGATTGACTTTAAAACCTGACAACAAAGAACCTTGATCGGGTTTCTACCAAATTGATTCAAGTGGTCACGCTCCAGTGATTTTTTAAATTTTTTATATTTTTTTTTCTCTTTTGGGTCAAATCTTAAAAAATCTTCGACTAAATTGCTCACCCAATTACTTTGATATCACACATCAATACTCCTAGAGACACGTAGTTCTTAATGCGTTCACCAGGTGGCGCTGCGATTTTTGCTATTTTTTATGATTTTATGTGCGTTTTCACCATTTCGACTTCTTCTCCAGACCCATCACTCATATTAAGCTGAAACTTTGTAGATATGTTCCTTGTGACAGGTGCAAACAAAGTTGTTCACTAGCGAGGACTGCTGTAGATTCCTGATTTTTAACGAATTTTTTAATTCGGGTACTTATCAGTAAATGCACCTTGCCTATTGATTACTATATAGCACAAGGGGCATTCTTTTCCTTATTCACATTTTTTGCTTCTTGTCCGAGACCGCCATCCGGATTGACTTCAAAATTGGTAGCAGTGTACCTTGGGTGGATCTGTACCAAATTTGTTCTAGTGATTACACTTCAGTGATTTTTTAATTTATGATTTTTTTCTTCATTTATTTTATTTATTTTTTTATTTTTTTCATTTTATTTATTAATTTCTTTTTAAATTTTATTTATTTTATTTTTTTGTTTTTGTTCTTGTTTTTGTGGCAAATCTTAAAAAATCTTCTTCTGTGAAACCACACACCCAATTGCTTTGATACCACATACGAACACTGCGATGGTCTCTTAATTCTTAATTTGTTCACTAGATGGCGCTGTGATTTTTAGCTCACCTGACTTGATAGTCAGGCTGCACTTAAGGAGGATCAGTCGACCGTCTTAGAAATACTATGAAATGTCATATGCACTCAGTTAAACCTCAACACAGGTCTATTGAGTTGCAACCTTGATTTGGTGGGACAAGCTTAGGTCAGCTGAGAATGGGCTGTTCACGCAGCCCTCGTGACTCAGACTTTGCTGAAACATGTAAAATATGTATCTTATGGAAGGCACAACCATAGTTTTTCACTCCGATTTTAACGATTTTTTTCTCAGTTCGGGTACCTGAGGGTCTGCTGCGTGCATTCTGTCATATTACTATGCACAGCCATGTGGATTTCAATAATAATTCACTTTTTTTATACTTTTTGTCCACAACCGTCGGCTAGATTGACTTGAAGCTTGGTAGAAATATGTGTTGAATGAGTCTCTATTAGTTCCCCTCAGTGGGCATGCGCCATTGATTTTGTTGTTGTTGATCTTTTAATGATTAAAAGAATCTTTTTGGCAAAAGACTTACCTTCTGTAAAGCCACTTGGCCACTACTCATTTTAATTTCGCGCAAAAATGTTACATATTGAGCTGTAATACTTTATTTTATTTCCCGTGCAATTTTATCTTGCACATCGCATACGTTCGCGAAATAACGTCAAGAATGCACTTCTATAACTAGTAATTATTCTCATATCGTTACAGCACCAAAACGGTGTGTTGAAAAACATTAGTTTGTCTTACCATGAATGTGATCATAAAATGGCAATATAACAGTAAATAAACATGGACGATGTACCTCTTAACGATCGCTAATATGCCTTTGGTCTACAGTTCATAATGTAGCTAGTCGGATATATGATGTGCAGGTGGCCTGTCAAAATACAAATGCGAGTTTGATGTGAGATTAAAAGATTAAAACATTTAGGTTTAGCAAAAAGCATGGTTCCTTAACGAATGTGAGATAGAAGAACTGGTTGAAACTACTACCAATTCTTCGTGACATCTTCTTTTGTCATGAATATACCCTCTTTCATATCAGTACGTGTATGACAGGTAGTGGGTAGGCGTTGTTTTTTAGAAAAGACGACAGTACGTCTAAATTTGCACTAGCTTTTCTTACAAATCCTACAAAGTTGTGAAGCAAGCAGGGGAAAAGGCTTCCTGGTATACACAGCTTGCAGAAATATTTTTCGAGAACATTTAAACTATTGCCTCCAAAAGTAATCTTATCTCATGATATTGTCGTAATAACTTATTAACAGGCCTGCATTGAAAAGGGTACAGATTGTTTTACGAAGGGACTGGTGTTGTTTGTGTGACCGTCCAATATTTCGGTGGGGGGAGGGGGGTTCATCATGGGTTCCGTTAGATAGAATGTGCAGATTTCGTAAATTGGGATATGCATACAAAATGTGAATGTATGGGCTTTGAGTCCAAATTTTTATTTGCAAGCCACCATGCTACAGTTAAGGCGCGAGAAAAGGACCTGTCGTGACTTTGCAAGTTCTTGACCACTCGAGGGTCTAACTTGTATTTTTCGCTCTCATGATCTTACAGATGCAAAATTCTTCCTGAAATTTAATACACAGAGGAAAACACTTACGGCGTTATTCGTATGCAAAGTTTTGTACCTGAGGAGAAGGACATTTTTCATATGTAAACCCACCCTCTGCCACGGATGTGACGATATCGTAAATTGTTAGGATTTCTCATATTGTATACAAATCGCAATACCAACACCAGTCCCTTCGTAAAACTATCTATTTTAATTGAAACAAAAACTGTTTTGCCCAACGTAGACTGCTAGATTTTTCAAAGAGTCTGTAATAGACTTATTTTGCCAGGTGTAGGTGGAAGAATTCCACTTGTCTTTTGTGGTAGGCATGCAAGGCCAATCCTCAAGCTTTGTGCCGAAGCATGACAGCCCCGTTGTCCTCGTTTCCAATCCAGACAAGAAGTCACACCACTGCTACTTCAGGCATGTTCGCTTCTTTTTTCCTTAATAGTCCAACCGAATATTTCCCTCCCACTTTTTCGGGGGGGGGGGGGGGGAGGCTGTTTGTCTCATTATTAGTTTTTTTGGAGGGTGGTATTGTTGAGTAGTGCGGTCTTTCCTCACAATACACATAATTATCACGATGCAAGACTTCGGGTTTTTCCCTTAATTCAGGTTTGACATATGATACTTCTAAGCTGCTTGAACCTGTGTTTCATTCTTTTCCCAGCAATGCATCTTTTCGAGGTAAAGCGATGCTCAACGCCTGAACCTGACCACCTTTTAGAAAAATAAAAACCCAGTCAATATCTGGGTCACAGGTCTGTGACAGAGACAATACCCCCTGGGTTCGTGGTTCGACACTTTGTGACTTGATCATTCATGAATAAATTCAACACTTGCGTGAAATAACATTACAAAGAACAAACAACTAGAAACAAGACAAAAACAAATAAAAAAAAAGCAAAAAAAGCAAAAAAAAAAATTAAAAATAATAAATAAAAAACAAGCAAACAAACACACAAACGAAAAAAAGATAAGCAAACAAACCCGGTGTTCTGTAAAACCGCGCAATGATGCACTGGTAAATCTGTCGGCAATAAACAACAATATTTTGGCAATGGCATGTTTTACATAAATTACCACAAAATTTCTTATGTCTGGGACTCATTGGCTGAGGGTGAGAGTACGTACCGAGCTGCTTTGTCAGAGCCTTTTAATGACAGACATGCATTATGAATTGACAGTTCTTGTTTGGCAGTAAATAACAAGTCTATTCAATGTTCGCTGTGTTTCTCAACATTTAGATAGGGAAGGTAACTGAATACAATGACAAATGGACGTGATTTATGCGTAGCCCAGATACAGTTCGCTTGGGGCCAGCCAGCCATAGCGGTCCCGTGTTGCCTCTGTTTGCTGTCTTGTTCACCGGTTTTGCTATCAACCAGATGACTCACACATCCCCAGCTTCTTCCCAGGAAGGCTGTACCTTAGCTTGGAAACAAGATAATAAAATTGTTTATATATACTCCTGCTACAAGTAAGAACACGGTGCCGTTGATATAGCATTTAGCATAATGTAAAGTGTCCGTGAAGGGATTGCTTTGTCTCTGCTCCCTTTTGATTTCCCACTCTTTTGGGACAGTGTGGTGGTCCAGGAAAAAGCCTTTTGGTTTTGATTGGTGGTTTGTCTTGGTCCACCCGTCTTTTTTATCATACTCCATGTTAAAGCAATCTCTCTCTCTCTCTCTCTCTCTCTCTCTCTCTCTCTCTCTCTCTCTCTCTCTCTCTCTCTCTCTCTCTCTCTCTCTCTCTCTCTCTCTCTCTCTCTCTCTCTCTCTCTCTCTCTCTCTCTCCTCTCTCTCTCTCTCTCTCTCTCTCTCTTTCTCTCTGTCGCTTATTTTTTAGCATGGGTATATATCTCTACTCCCTTTGTAAACCTAAGAGATCGACTCTTGGTCTATGATAAACCAATTGTCTTCACGCGTCACCAAGTTTGCCTCTCGGCAGATTTCAGGAGTGGTTATTTCATCTTTTGTCTCGGTAGAAAGTGCCTGTTTGTGATGAGGAAATTGAAACTTGGAACAAAGAGAGTCAGTAGCTTTGTTTCAAATAAATGTTTGGCCTTTTTCCTTTTTCATAAACACGGGAGCAAATATTTTTGATAAGCTAACGGTTACATTTAATGATGCATCACAACATATAAATTTTCTACTGCTAAACTTGATTAAGGAGAAGTGTCGGTCAATGATCATGAGAAACGAGATCACTTTTTCGAAAAATTGCCGCGGATTTCCTTCTCATAGGAACTCTCATTCATGCTTACTCCTTTATCTTTTTTCAAAAAACCCTTTTTCGCGGTTTTGCTTGTAAATTGTTGGCATATTACGGATTCCCCTTCAATGCTTGAATTCCACGGAGTGCTTGCTTATACATTTCTGGCAAACAGTGCAGTGGGGCCCCGACGTAGATCTTAAAACCCTGAAAATAAGCTGCGGATGGATACACGGCATCCACGAGAGCCACCGAAAGGAGCAACATAAGGCACGCCTCATGGGTCCTCTGGCAGTTTTCAATGATTTTATGAAGCTTGGTGGTAAATATGACGGGGGCTCTGATTTGATCGATTATTATTATTATTATTATTATTATTATTATTATTATTATTATTATTATTATTATTATTATTATTATTATTATTATTATTATTATTATTATTATTATTATTATTATTGTTGTTGTTGTTGTTGTTGTTATTATTATTATCATTATTATTATTATTATTATTATTATTATTATTATTATTATTATTATTATTACAGCCTTTGAGAATCTGAACTACAGGGGCAACTACTAGTTTTCTTTTAACTTGGAGGAACTTAAATTTTAATTAATATTTGCATTATTATAATTTTCCTTGGGCTGTGCTTTTGTTGTTTTCAGTTATATATATATTGGTTCGCTTGTTTCTCCAATTTGCTCCACGGAACATCCTCGCCTAGCCCAGTGACCTTATTTATTGAGGTTATGGCACCAAAGCATTTTTTAATACTCCACGATGACAGTGGCTAGCTCTGGTCTGCTTTCTAATGTTAATGTTTCGTATATATCTAAACAAGGAAATGCAAGGAACAAAAGCTATTTGTACCTCATGATTAAAACAGATTTCTTCGTATTGGATCCACAATCGGCCAAAGCCAGCTACCCTGTATTTCGTTCCGTCCAATGATGAAGTGAACTGTATCACAGTGAGCGAAAAATGTCAAATGACACACACTAAAACTAGCCCGTCTAGCAAGCAGGAATTTAATGACTTAGGATTCTTATGATTTTTTGTTTATTTATTTATTGATTTATTTATTTATTTATTTATTTATTTATTTATTTATTTATTTATTTATTTATTTATTTATTTATTTATTTATTTATTTATTTATTTATTTATTTATTCATTCATTCATTCATTCATTCATTCATTTATTTATTTATTTATTTATTTATTTGTTTAATTACTTATTCATTCATTCATTCATTCATTTATTTTTTATTTATCTATCTATTCATTCATTCAGTCAGTCAGTCAGTCAGTCAGTCAGTTAGCCATCCAACCATACCAGCGACCCAAATGACGTTCACATATTCTCAAGATAGGTGGGAATACGTTTGTCCTCCAAGGAAAGATTCACCATGTTTGGGCTACTAGAGCACGAAATGGACCAATTTGGACTATTTGAGCAAATATATTCTAATGCTTTCAATGCCAGCTTCGACTTAAGTCAAACTACTGAAGATAACTGCTCTCAATGACAATAAAGATGACAGGTTCATATTTGTTATGAAAAGACATTCAGGTGTCACCATGCCTATAGTTTTAGAGAATATTATTGTTCAGATCAACAGCTTTCCTGGGTGCGCCGAGTTCTCGGTCCAAAACGTAGCTGTGGAAGAATGCAGTTGCAACACACATGGGTGACTTTGGTGACAGAAATGTGTATATAAATGCAATTTATTTTCCAAGGTCAAACAAAAGGTAAATTTTCGTTTCATCATGAGCTTTTGCATTGTGCCTTTAGTTCAGAATTTAGAGCAAAATCTCCGTTTTGAGGTCAGTTGGCCCAAGAGGGTATGACCCATCTTGAATATTTAGGGGCCTTAACATCCACTACAGTGTTCATCAAAGCCAGCCGCACTGCACCTTTCCATTTGTGTTCATGTGCATTGGAAAGACAAAAATGCTGGGAAAGTTAATCCTGTCGCGTCGGGAAACCTTTAGAGACGGTTGATAATGGTATCAGATTGTCGTGATATACAAGATTTCAGGAGATCGCCAATTATTTGCCACCGCGGGTGAAAAAGCAATGAAGAAAAAGGGACCAAGTAGTATTTAATATAGAGCCTAGGCTGTCCGGTATCGGTTCATACATCTTGAAAAGAATATCGGCATGTGCTGCGGGTATGTATACATAAAATAGAAACGTGTGTGTTCCTCACGTTAGCCCTTTACCTTGAATTATTACCTGGTCTTATTTTAACTGTTTCAGTGCCAACTGCGATTAAATCGGTCTACTTGAAACGAACTGCTCTTAATTATAATCCAGATGCTGCATTCATGTTCCCAGGAAAAAAAAATCACTCAACTGCCAGCATGCCTGTTGTCACATAGAATATAATAGTGCAAGCCAATAACGCATTGTGCGCCGAGAAAAACTTTTGACCAGATCCAAAATGTGGCACTGAAAGCTAATTTAAAGTCACCAGTTTTTCTTGGTGCTAGATGGATGTTATAACCCAATAAAAAGGTATGCCGCTGACGTGTGTGACATCTGGATATCTCTCATCAACATTTCCATTGAAAATATTTCTCATAACAGTTGAAATTAATTGAAAACACCGAAGCAGATGACATTTGACCACCAGCCGTTTAACACGGATGGTGTGAAATTGCCTAAGGCGACTTACAACATCTCTCTTGAATTGACTACGGCAGCAGTTCATAATTTGTGATCGGGCACTGTCTTGTCAGCTTTTACGTTTACTATACTCTGGCATAAAGTGTAACATATGACTTATTTGACAGAGAAGTGTCTCATATGGTGCGACTTATACACGAACGCTAGACACTTCAGTGAGGTTCTTGAATTCTGCTTTGCTTTGTCCAAGAACCCCGCTTTGCTCCTGGATGGCGCACACCATGCTGGACAATAGTCAGTATCTGGGTTAGGTCTAAATTCGCCTAAAGGTGGTGCTGCCCATCCTGTTCATGGTTGACCACCCACATCTTGTGGTCACTTTGCATGACCTTCACTTTTACTCCATAGATTAACATGGGGAATTAACAGATAGAGATTTAACTTCTCTACATGTTGTCAAATAAGCGATAAACTTTCATTTTATCACACCTAGGTGTATTTGAATGATACTAATATGTACTTCAGGTAGATTAGAACATGATAATTCCAAAAATCTTCCTCATACGCAGGGTAAAATTGTATGTTCATTGTAATGTAATGGGCTTTGCTTACCCACCTGACCTCACATGGCATCGGTTGCCAGGTGTCACAAACATGCAATATCGGAACAAAAGGCTGTGTGTCAAGAAATTAAACCAACCCAGATCACCCCGATTCCTTATGGAATAAATACTACATATGACGTAAATACATCAACTAGCGCCGGAAAGTCTAAAGCTTGTCATGTCAGGAGCGAAGAATCCCATATGGGACAGAAAGGCAAATATTGTAACATGTAAATTAATGAGTATCTTGAGCATGTGTACCTGACCTGCAGTGTTACATTACACAGTCAAAAGTCAGATTGCCTCCGGTAGTAAGCTTGCACAGCATTATTGTCTGTCACACGATACAGCCACAGGTGTGTTCTGGGTCCCGCTGATCATAGCTTTCTTCATAAAAAATACAAAAGTAATATGCATATATGACCTTTGTTGATTTAATCACCTGTAGGTCATAAATTTCTTCATTAGTATCAATTTGTGTGTATTTAGCGCAAATAAAACTTAAAACCGACCTGTATTTGAATGACTTACGGCTACCAGCTGAATACACAAGGCAACGTCTTGCTCAAGAGCACCGAATTATAAGCATTCTGATCCAGTGTATAACGTACCATAATCTTTTATATTATTTTCAAACTTAATGCACCGTGGATTTTAAAACTGTGCAAGCATTTATGGGATGTGGAGTTCAACTGCATCAAAACTATCTGCTTCGACATGTGTATGACTCGTGTGTGCCCAAGCACACATTTACTCCGTGTCTTCTTTTACTCGGTCCACCAATGCGTGCCTTGTTGATTAGTCGTAACGGTTAACGATTGCCACACAACCTGAGGGGTTTTGTCGGAAACCATATAAGGCACTGTTACCCTTTAACTGAAGTAATATCACAACTCACTCGGAGATCGGCCGTTTAAAAGATTAGAATGTGCTGTGTGTGACGTGGAACGGATCGACGTGACGGCCTGAATCCAACATCACCATATCGATAAACCAGGAAATTAACCAGGATGGACTTGACATAGAACGTGTGTTTCTTGAATAGGGATTACCATGGAGAGTATTGTTAAAAACGTCTAAAAGCAGATTGGTACAAGTTCAGCTACCGACGAAGAAAACTTGTAGGTATAAAAATAATCTCATTCTGTATTTTTTAGGGTACGTCTCTTTCGCTCAAATACAAGAAGATACGCTTCTTTTTAGCTGGGAAGGTTAAGAGAGCAAATATGCACAGCGTTGTACTCAGTGTTCGGTCTTGATGGGATGTGTTGCGCCCTTAGCAATCCAAAGTTAATCACACTCCTAAATGAAGAAAAAATATAGTTACCGCTGTTGTTTCAGAACGGGCACACTTTTACTTGCGCATGTGTCATGGCCATACTGGCTCTCATTTGCAGGTGACGCATGCATCACTGTATGTAAAGTCTTACCAACAAATATGTACTTTCCGTCGAAAAATAAGGAATTTGAGCTTCCTCTGCATGGATACCAGTTGGTTGTATGTACATGTAAATTGCATATGCCCAAGAGGCTATCACAAAAGAAAGAGAGAAAATATGCGAAATAAACGCATGAATACCATCTAGCTGGTTAAATAGAAATGCTTATGGACTACCACAACTCAGCTCCTATTCAGCTGTCAAAGAACGAGTTAACAATTTTTTTGCTGACCATATGGTTAACTTTGAATTATCTTTATTTCGTTGCTGTCCTCTGTTTTGACTAAAGTTAAGCCAGCGTCAACACAGGTGTCCTCTGTTCACTTGGGCATCCTTGAACACGACGAAAACAGTCACTTGAAAAGTCGTTGTAGGTTGGACCCCACGCTGATCAAGACTTGTCAAATGTCTAGTCTATCAGCTACTTTACAATTGATTATTGCACATAAAATATATCATGTCTTGTGTCACTCATTGGAGTATAATAATAATTGATGACCCATCATTCTCTATGTGCAACAGCAATTCCTCTAAGTTGCGTGTTCTGGCAAAGGTACACCTCATGAATAATTTTGGTTTTTAAAATACATGGAAATGATAATTCTTACCAACTGCTTTCACCTCTATGCACATAGTTTTGACAAAATATTTTGGATAAAAGTTCTTCAAGATATCGAGATAATATACTGCCCATGAAAACACGTACGTTTAGCACCAAGGACAGTTAGTGGACTGGTGTTGACGCAGTCAAATTTTGACGCGTCTTAGTTTTAAACCTAAAAAAGTGGCAACCTCTTGTCAAGAAGATGCGATATATGTGTGGCTTTTCAATGCGCCTATTACAAAAGGGCATATATAACAATGCATTTTTAACACAGTTTTTTTTAAATTTTATATTTGCATTCTTAACTTTTAGAAACAAATATGAATTGTAATACAAGGTTCATGTAGTCTTACTTGCATACATATTGTGTATTAGCGTTATCCGTCGTTTCGATACAAAAGCGTATACATGTACATAGATAGCTGCATCATGAAGTTTTACATTTGTCTTACAGGAATAGTGTATGCTTTAATTTTTTTATCGTAAGCTTCAGTCTTTTAAGACTTACGTCTACTTGGCGATGAAATGAGAGTATTAACTATGATTTTATGGTTCTTCGATTTTGGCTGAAGATTCTGTCAGTTTGTCGCGGCAAGTCAATAACTAAAATAACAAGCACTTTCGGTTATGGACATGTGATTTTTATGTACTTGTTTGTATGTTTATTTTTTTTTTCAATTTTTGTTATTTTTTTAACCCCTTCCCCATCAGCACATGGCTATTTGCTGTAAAATCGCAGATCTTTACAATCTCTTCAATTTTTGAACGGCACTGAACATGTTGGGATTTTTATCCTTTTATGGACTTGTCTGTATTTTGCTAATTTCGACTGCTGTCAAATATTACGTTTGATTCTCTTCAAATTTGGTAATTATGCATACTGGCATTTCCTGATTTTTATACATATGATCGACATTATCCGCAAGAGTATACATGTACCTGTTAGCATTGGTACTGTAGGTGTAGCAGACAATAGGACATAATGGCTTTTATCTTAGTAAAGATGCATCCTAGGCCAATAGTTACTATCAAATGTTAATAGAAAGGTACCCATGGAGTGTGTGTGTGTGTTTGTTTGTGTGTGTGTGTGTGTGTTGCTGTTGTTGTTGTTGTTTGTTATGTTTTGCCTTGAATGACTTTGAAAAGGACAAACTCACTCACCGGCTTATGCCATTGTAATAGTGTATCCTTCCGCCTTTTCTTTTTCACAAATTATGACTCCACAACTGTGCCAGTGAACAGTTTTGTTGAAGAAAGGTGATCATGATATTGTTCCGTCTGTCACATGGCCACTTAAGTCTATGCATCCAAGGTCAGCTGACCTCATGATAAAATTATGTTATGATTGATAAAAATGACACGTCAGCGTGTATTATTGGAATATTTTTGGATATGTATGTTCATGTATTTTTAGCTCTGCTGACCATTCAGTCAGCTGAGCATAAAAGATGAGTGGGTGGTCGTCCCTCAGCTGTCCATAATTACATTTTCCATTTCCCGAACTATCAGTCAGATTAATTTCCGACCTGGTGATAATGTACCTTTGGCGAGTCTGTTCAACGCTTGTTGAAATGGTCACGCTTCAGTTTGGTTCATTTCTTGGCACAAACATCAATTATTTTTGACGTCCATAATTTTCAACGAAGACGGACTAATAACGCAGCTGCTCACTCATTGGCTGAAGGTTTGCCTAGCCAATCAGAGAGCTGCTGGGATACAACTACGTTCCCGGTCAAACTTATGACCACCATGATTGATTGATGGATACGAGAAGTACTGACAGATTTCACGATTATTGGAAATGAACACAGGATAAAAACGTGAGTGGATAAAAGAACATGGTCTGATTGACAATTGCGGGTAGTTGTTATACGGCTAATGCTGCGGAATAAACAGGTTTTGTGAATGGATATCCATTTGATTTCGGCGTTGGAATGTCGAAATGGTTTTTGTGGGACATATACGACCATAATATACATGTTGCCATGAATATATGGGGATGTTAATAGATTATCAGTGTGCTATACCTGTAAAAAAGCTTTGGAATAAATTGGTGAGATGCAGTTTGTTTGTTTGTAAAAAAAAAAAAAACAGAAAAAGCATATCAAATGTGAAGTGGGATAGGGGTCCAGATGTGAGCCTCGTTTCAAATATCTCACTGTGTAGGAGATCCGTCTGACGACAAAGTGTTTCTAGGTGCCCCCCTCCCCCCACCCATCTTATAAACACGAATGATTGGCTGCACAGATGAGTAAACAATACTTAATTGCAGATAGGGCGCTATTCAGGCCATTCCACTTACAAATGATCAATGTTTACCCTCTCTACCCACCCACCCCCCCACCCCCACATACTAGCACGAATGCTTGACTGACTGGACATTACGAGCGCCTGTGGTTCTTAGGCCCATCTTATAGGGAAGCACGTTACAGAGTTTCTTTTGGTGCTGTTAATTTTGACCTGGCGTGACTTTTGCATGTCATACTGACGTATGTGGTTTTATCTTCGTAGTATTGGGTCCTGATACTTTTCATTTAAAAATGATGACTACAAAAGTGTGCGGTGAAGGTTTAGACATGGCAAGCATTGATCATGATCTTAAAGAAATGTGACCTGTTTTAATATTTCAAAGGTCACAGGATCACTTCAGTCTGTGCATGCATAGTTAGCTCAGCACAGGACCATTACAGTACTATTGTCTTCCGAAACTTTGCACAAAATCCTCTTCAGAGTTGATTGAGGTTTAGCTTAGCATGATCTCACTAGGCCTACAACTAGGTCAATAGTTTAAGTACGTGGGTTACTCATATTCAAGTACTATCCGTTATAGGTGAAGTTGGGTTCAGTTGTGGTAGGGCATATTAATAATTCTCTGCACACAGTTACGCAATTTAACTGTCATTAAGAGGTAATACTAGTGCAACTGCAAGATTCTTAATCGACATTTCATGTGTATCATTTTACTTAAGAATCTAAAAACCCTTATTATTCCTGCCACATCTATGGCCATTTGCAGTTGTATCTGATGCCCAACTCAGCCCATCTTAGATATGGACTTAGTTTAGGTTCAGTATATCAAGGTCAATTCAGGACGGGCTGCTCACACAACCATTTTTGTTTTTAGTCTGAGGCCGCAGCTTCAGGCCAAGCTATCAAAAGGTATGTGATGTGTGGTATAACTGCCCCACTGACCTGAATGGACATTGTAGCTCAGCCATCCATCACGTCGCTTAGGCAAAACAAAAAATTGTTTGCTGCGACACACACACACACACAAACACACACGCACACACACACACACACACACACACACACACACACTCTGACAGATATATATATATATATATATATATATATATATATATATATATATATATATTATGTATGTATGTGTGTGTGTGTGTGTGTGTGTGTTTGTATGTGTGTGTGTGTGTGTGTGTGTGTGTGTGTGTGTTCGACGGTATGGGAAATAGTTGATCTCCAAATTTTCTTTTATGACATTTTTGTTCAGAAATGAGGATGAAGCAAACATAATGGCATATTGCGGTTCATTTGGGAACTAGTTGTCAATCAATATTAACCGTTTTACATATATATGTCTGAATTAACGGCAAAGTTTATCTAACGAAACGGTCATTTTTTTTTAAATTTGGAGACTAACGATGTAAGAGGTAAGTTACAGAAAACAAAAGAAATACTGTAAAGGTACAAATTTTCCCAACCATGTAATTACCCAAATCCATTGAAATTAAAAGTTCCCCGGGTTTTATTTTCCTGAATAGCAAATCTAGTGGAAAGAAATGCACTGAAAGGGTGAAAACTATTAATCACTTGAGACATGCATTGACTGATTTGACAAGGTGGCCATGTGACCGGAAGCACGTGCGTTGTGACAGCTCTTCGTGGCGTGCATTTTCCATGCTAGTCAGGTCAGTCTGCAAGATTCAACGGCCAGTGAACACATGCAAAGCTTGAAGCCCGGGTCTCAAACCAAGGAAAAAAGGTGAAGTGGGTGCTACAATGGCAAAGCCAAAATATGGAGCTTACACCAGAAGGCAAACATGCCATGGCTGCGGTTGAATAATCCTTGAGAGGTTCTGGAGTAAGAGAAATGCCAGTGCGATGTCAAGACTTTCAATTTTATTTGACAGCGAAGAGACCACTGTAACTGTAGGCTCAATTTCCACGAGACGGATTACGTTTTTCAATGTTTTTAAGTAAATAATTTGCATTTTTTTGTGTGAAATAAAACTGTGGAATAATACATTTGTTTGAAATTTATCATTTCTTTATTGTAAGTTATCTAGGAACCTTTTAATCAATTATCAATCATGTGAGACCTGGTTCACTGCAAGCCACAGGAATATACCCGTTTTTATTTTCTTGACTGGTACCACCCGGGTAAATTCGGGAAAATTGGTGCCTTTACAGTACTAGTACATGTTTTGATTTATCAACAGGGGCCATTGGAACCACTGCCTTATCAGATATACTATGTCTCCATACTGGGACGTCTTCCCAATTGATACCGACATGTTATGTTAACATCAAGCACTCTTTGGTATTAAACCCAAATTTTATACATGTCAACTAATTTGTGTCCAGTTATATCATTAAAGTGTGTGTGTCAACACACACTTTTCTGTTTTTTCCTAATTTTCTTTCTTTCGTTCTTCTTTCTTTCTTTCTTTCTTTCTTTCTTTCATTCTTTCTTACTTTCTTCCCTACCAGTCCGACACTTTTTGCCACTATTCTACATAGAAACTCCAAACCTGGCATGATTATGCCTCCATGCAAGTAGTTTTGCCTTTTTATGCACAAGAATACGGATATTTTAAATTATGCAAATTAGGGGCATTTGAAATTTTCAATCTTGAATATTTTCAAAAGTAACTAGATAGAGATGTGATTCCAACTTCTACTAGGGGGTTATTGATCATTGTGTATCTAGTGAATTTTGAAGAAAGGTTGTAGCAATTCTAATTGTGCTAATTACCAGAATTTGAAATTTTATACCTTGAATGTGTTCAAAACTATCATAGATAGAGATGTTATTTCACCTTCTACTAGGGGCTTATAGACCATTGTCCATGTAATGAATCTTAAACAAAAGATGTACCAATTAAATTACGCTAATTACTACCATTGGCAATTTCAAATCATGAATTACTTGAAAGCTATAATAGATAGAGATGCCATCCCAACTTCTACTCCTATATTATGGACTAGTACGCATCTGATGAATTGGCAACGAGGGCTGCACAAATTTAAATAATGCAAATTAAGGGCATTTGAAATTTCAAATATTGAATATATTATCAAACGTATGCACACATTCAGATTTGTCATAAAAAATATAATAGATAGACCTACCGTTTACTTCCATTTTGTATGTTTTATGACTGTATAGCTGATTGATCCAGTCAAACGAAGTGAAATGAGACAAATTCAGTTTCTGTGTGTATGTATACATGCATTGGATTTGAATTGGGGCTGAGACTAGGAATTCATAGTCTCAGATTGGGGCAAGGCCAGTTGCAAAGGAACAGGCAGGGCATGTTGGTGAAAGTGGAACTATAGGGTAAGGGTATGGTGGAAGATGCGGTGTAGCCTTGAGTTATATGTTGTCTTTAGCTGGAAGGAATAGTAACAAGTGAAATCCAAGAAGGAGCTTCATTTACAAGTGCACAACCACTGGTAAAAAGTCAGGTGGGGCAACCACTTTATCTCCCTCCTCACTAGATACCTCAGCTATAACGGGGCTCTATTTTTAGATGTTGCCAATTAGTATGCGTGTAAGTTACATAACCTCTGTATGCACACTGACAGGTTGTGCCTGCATCACATACACCAAAGAAGCTTGCACACAAACGTGGCTCGGATTACATAGAGGTTTATGTAGTAAAGTACCTTAAGGCAATTTGAAAACTGTTTTCCATCATCCAAGAGATAAGTTGGGCACATTAATGAAAGACTTAGAGCTTGTTACACTGAGGGTGCTTTGTGTCAAGTATGGTTTTCCAACATTGTTCCTGAAAACCAGTTGATTACGCTAACTGGTTGTATCTGATATACACTGCAGTACTGAAGAACCCATGTTACACTGTTGTAACATTGTCGTACCGATCATACACGGTAGTACTGAAGTACCCATTGTACACTGTTGAACATTGTCGTGCTCGCCATACACTTAGTACTGAAGTACCCATTGTACACTGTTGAACATTGTCGTGCTCGCCATACACTTAGTACTGAAATACCCATTTTATCCCGTACTTAGGGCCATATTACTTTAAAAATGGACTTAATACAGACTACGTAGTCTGACTGACCATACTACGTGGCTATGCACCAGACTACGTTGTGTTGCACTACTTTCTTTCCATTCTTGTGTTCATTCCCTTATATGGCATGGATCTGACCATACTACGTGGCTATGCACCAGACTACGTTGACTGTTCACTTTGTTTATGAACTTAATGTATTCATACACCAGAAGCAAAATAAAATGAGGTCGCGTATGTCTACATTGGGAAGCTTGTGTCTGTTATCTTTTATTTAATTATTAATAGTAGTTTTTTTTTTAATTTACAATGAAAAATGAAAATTGATAGTACTTAAGTACGGGATAAAAAGAAAACTAGGCTCGTCCGGAGTCTGCTACACCAGACTACCTTCGTGACATCCGCATCACACGCGCCCTTCGGGCTTGTGTGATGCGGATGTCTACTCAGGTAGTCTGGTGTAGCAGACTCCGGACTCACCTAGTTTTCTCATTGTACACTGTTGAACATTGTCGTGCTCGCCATACACTTAGTACTGAAGGATCCATTGTACACTGTTGAACATTGTCGTGCTCGCCATAAACTTAGTACTGAAGTACCCATTGTACACTGTTGAACATTATCATGCTCGCCATACACTTAGTACTGAGGTACCCATTGTACACTGCAATAACATTGTCCTACAAATCATACACTGTTGTACTGGAAGTGCCCATTGTAAATTGTCGTATCGATAATGCACTGGGGTATTGAAATATCACGTGAACATTGTCAAACCATTAAGCTTTGGAGGCACACATACTGATTTACTATGCAGCAATTAATCTTTTCTAGTTTTTTAAAGGGTATGGCCTTTGAAAAAAAAAAGATACGTCAAGGACAACAGAGATCACACAAGTGGGAAGATAATGCTACTGAGAATATATGACAGAAGCACTGATCTGGCGTTTTAAATTATGCAGATATAGCGGTACATCATGTATGTAAATGCATATTAGACCTACAACGTACCATTGTTTGTTTGCGTATAAACTTTTGCAACCGGACAGACATTTTATTCTACTTCCCTCTTATTCTTTAATTTTATTTAATATTTCTTATTATTTATTTATTTATTTATTTATTTATTTATTTATTTATTTATTTATTTATTTATTTATTTATTTATTTATTTATTTATTTATTTATTTATTTATTTATTTATTTATTTATCTATTTATTTATTTATTGCTGTCAGAGACCTGTGCATATGCTAGGGAGCTCTATTGGTGTACAATATACAGTGTATATAAATAATTTCGTACCACTTAGAATGGGGTACTGTGCTGGAGTGTTTACCAAGGCAAGCATTCACATGAAATTCAAATTTTTGTTTCCTAAAATAACATCTTAACAATACTGCATTTTCATTTTCTTGTTTTACAGAGGATCCAATGATTGGTGTATCTGGAGCAAAACGCTAGAAGGATGGAATATTGCCCGCCTGGCAATCCAACCGTTTGCTATAAAGTTTTCCCTGGTAACTTGACTTGGTATGAGGCCAATGTATCATGCTTAAATCATGGGGACCGCCTCGCTTCTGCAGACGATTTAATAACGCTAAAGTCAATCGGACTCCTTTTGTTACAAGTTGGGATTCAGCAGGCGGCGTGGCTTGGCGGAACGCAGACAGTAGGAAACTGGACATGGCAGGATGGAACTGAAGGTGCTGGGAGTTTTAAATACCTGATCTTGAATGCCCATGAACAGGTCTTCGTGTGGTCGCTCATGATTATGCTATAATTAGCTTTCAGTGAATTATGCAAACTAAGAGCAGAACAGTCTGCAGAATTTTTCTTTTTGAACTCATAATGTCGAATTTTGTCTCGTAATTACGATTAGGTGAAGTCAAGTTCCGGCTCCTCGTACGTATAACAATTTAAACACTTAAATCTTCTTAAACTCATAATTTTGACTTTTTTCTTTGAATTGCGAGTTGTTAAACTCGACTTTCGCGACCAGCTATTTAAATTCCAAGAATGGCGTGAAAACCTTTCGCAGACCCATTTCTCTGTACAATAGCTCAAGAACATCGCAGCAAAACACAATTTTGATATTACACATAAATGAGAAGCATCGATTTACTAATTGACCGCGACCTGCAAAATTCCGCACATTTATGACAAAAAAGTATATGAAAATAAAACATTATGTACTGTTCTTACTTATTGTATGAATGAACGGCAAATTTTTAAAAAAAAGTGATATATATTGGTTTGTAGTGACCTACACGGATTGGTCCACACACTCCACACATGACCACTGTGGCGCTGTTCAACAGTCTCGTCCAATTACGAAAGCCTACGCGTGGGCGGCAGAGACGTGTATGAAAAAGAAAGGATATATCTGCCAACTACGATCACGTACGTTGAAGCTTGGCAAGCTAAATTGAATTATTTACTTAATGTCTCACAAATGTGGAAACGCGCGCACAGTGTTCATTTGATTGTAGTGCAATGATTCCGGTCCTAGGTCAGTTTTCGTACAAAGGCAATTAATACCTTTATCGAAAAACATGTATCGTGTATTCACGTTGACATTGTTTGCGGTCAATTCTCAATTCTAATACACAGATAACTTAATCACTTGGATATATTTCATTTAATTTTGTTCTCTGTCAATACGGCAAAAGTCTGAAAAAAATTCTTCTTACCTCGAAACCACGCGCGCAGAGGAGTTGCGCATGTGGGAGGCCATGTTTAGGCGAAGATGTTGCCATGGCAAGCAGCGAACCCTTTTTAGCACAGCTGACTTCTCAGTCAGCTGAGCTTTCAATCGTCCGTTGTCTGACGTTCTTCGTCGCTCCGTCCGCCAACAATTTAAATTTTCGAATTCTTCAAAATTGTCAACCAGATCTACTTCACACTTGGTAGTTGACCAGAATCCAATGAGTTTTGGACTGTAATTATGGTGGGTTTTTTTCTTGGTTTTTTTTTTTTTCTTTTTTTCTTTTTTTTTTCTCTAGAACCGTTTTTTCAGTAGCTTCGAAATTGCATATGGACACTTCTGTGCAACACCAAAGCTTTATTTATTCTCCAGGTGGTGAGAGAATTTATAAAATATTTGTTTTGTGTTGTAAAGCTGTTCTCGACTTCTCTTCCAAAAGTTATGTTCTGATCATCAGTGGAATTGTAGCTTATTGAAGGATTGAACTAAATTTTTCCTAGCTGATATTCTGACCCCTGATTTTTACCTCAGCTAACAAGCTGAGGTTATAGTATACCCCAGTCCATCGTCTGTCGTTCTTCCCTCCGTCTGTCCACCATTTACGTTTGCGACTTCTCCAAAACCGTCAGCCAGATTAACTGAAAACTTGCTGGGGAGTTACCTTGGGTGGACCTTTACCAAGTTTGGTGAAATGGTCCTGGTCCAATGATGTTTTGGACTTTTTATGATTTTTTTTCAGTTTTAGCAAAATCTTTATAAATCTTCTCCAATAGCGCTCAGACACTTTTATTTGGAATTACATAGAGATCCGTCTTGAAACAGCTAGAAATTATTCTGTTTAAAAGATGGCGCCACAATTTTTTCTACTTTTTTATTTTTTACTATTTTGTGTGTGTTAAGGATATTTCTTTTCTCCAGATCCACCACTGAGATTGTTCTGAAACATAGTGAATCTGTAGCTTTGTCGGAGGAGTAAACAAATATATTCACCAACTAGTGTCGGTTAATGCATGCATTCCGATTGATTACTATGCAAGTCAATAGGAATTGCAAGGGAAATTCATATTTTCAACTTCTCCATAACTAAGAACCAAGTTAATTCCAAGCAAAATGGGAATGTACGTTGGGTGGTTCCCTAGCAAGTTTCTTCCAATGGCCATGCTCCAGTGATTTTTCCATTTTTTTTTTAATTGTATTAAATTTTCTTGCACAACCATGCAAAATTGTCAAAGGAACCGCTCATCCAAATGCTTTGAAATTGCATAGAGACTCCACTGGGCCCTCTAGATCTTAATTTGTTCAACAGGTAACGCTGCAATTTTTTCTATTTTTTCTAAAGAATTTATGTGCGTTTTTCCTATTTCAGACTTCTCCAAAGCCGTCACTCAGTTTTTTTTTTTTTTACCTGAAACTTGGCGGAGGTGTAGCTTGCAGGAGGAGTAAACAAAGTTTTGCATTACGTGCTGCTCTGGATCCCTGATTTTTAACATTTTTTTTCCAGTTTGGGTACCTGTCAGTGAAAGGGCCAATGGGGCGGGGGGGGGGGTATAAACGGCTGATAGAACAGCATGGTTTCCATACGCTGAACATAGCCAAGACCTCCGATAAATATTTTATGATAAAGTCATGCATGAGACTGCATAGAATAATCTGACCAAATTTCCAGGCAACAGTTCGTGGTATTTGTTTGAATAAGTGTCAAAGAGAAATCTTTCTTACAGTTAGAATTTGAATTTGACTTGCCGTTACAACTGCCTGCTGCCCCCAGCCACAGATATGTGATACCAACAGACACATGCTTGAAGTTTATCCACACTAAATGATTTCACCCTGTCGAATGTCTGACCCAAGCATCGTATGCACAACCGATATACGGGGCTTGACCAAAAAAACCCTCTTCAATGTATAATGTACATGAAATTAACTTCTAAACGTACGTTAAAAGAAAATCTATATTTAGTACCAAAGCCTGTATGATACTGTCAAGTAACAATGGTTTAAAACTCAATGCAGGAATCATATTTGCTGAGACCCATGTTTCACATATATACTGCAATATCCGTGAATCTTTCATGATACTGTACTGTTTTTACACATCTGGTGTGTTATACAAAATTACGGGCTTATACCATTCGAAAGCTTTGAGGGAACACTTTGCTTTCTTGTGCCATATATCTGCTAATCTGCTAAATGCTTTGTCTCCATAATATCCCCTAGATCGCCATTGTTTTCCATTTGCTCTAGATCACCTGAGGAATAAAGCAGCAGTGACTCTGGGGGATGCTGGGGAGGGGCTGGGGGGGGGGGCAACTAAACATAATGTATACAAACATTGTAAAATGGGTCTAAATGAAAGTAAACCTGTTGCTCAGCTGCCGTATGTGGCATGTAGTTTGTACAAATATGATCAAAGTGTGTTTTTTTTTCTTTTTTTTTTTTTTAGTAACTTGGAATAACTACAAGTTCACATTATTTTCCCAAGCTCATTCTCGAGAATGAATATCAATAAACAAAGAAAATGTCTAGTGATGCTTTGCATTCTTCCCAGTGATATACAAAGGTATTATACATGTAGAGGCCTGTGTATGTACCTATATCTTTTATATGTAAAATAAAATATATGCACATGTATGCATACATCGACATTACCAGATAGAGACGGATTCAATGCAGGTAGTTCTCGTGTCAGCTGTTTGTGCAAGCACTGTGTTCCTGTGTAGTTCAAATGACATAAATTCAAAATACTGCAACAGAAAATACTCCTACCTAAAAGTAACATGCAATTCCATTCTATATGACAAATTATGCTTTTAAATAGACAATTATACATGCTATATTTGCTTCAAAATTGTCTCCCACTTCAAATTTGTAAATCCGCTTAGTACATGTGATGTATATAAATGGTACTTATATTGGATCCAGCTGCACTTGCATATGTATAACAACATGCATTTTGAGCAGGAATGTTTTTGTCACAACCTAATGCTGTACTCCTAATAACGATCCATGAACGGGACGTTTTCTGGATTTGATGGCCAGAATTGCTCTAATTTTAGAACACAGTTTGTCATGAGCTTGCGTGTGTGGTAAGCATATCTCTTTCGTTGTGGATCTCTGCTCAGAGCTAGTTGTTTTCTTTGATGATACCTTTCATCCCTCCAAACACCTCTGTGAGTAGGCATTGTATAAAATTCCCTGTGGTCGTTCTTGCCCTTCCTTCAATTTTCAGTGACAAGTTGTCAAGGTTCTACCACCAAAACTGTTTGAAATTTGTCATCAGTGACACATGGTCCACAGAAACAATACACACACTAATCACTGACCTTTTTATATGGGATATAAAAAGGAGGTGCAGTGGTCCTGTCTCATAAGGCCACGCTAAGTGCACCAGAAATCTGTCCTTATGAGAGGGGTGGCCTGTCGTGAGGGGTAAATTAACATGAAAATACCATACTTGATGTATGCAGAATAGGCATTTGTAGAAGGGGGTGGCCTCTCGCCACAGGGCCCTTACAACAGGGGGACCACTGTACAGGGGGCTCAATATCTAATGCCACGGCACAATCGATTTCAAAACGGAACATTCCGTCCTCCAGTGCTTTATGCGAATCCCAATCATAATGCTCAAAGAGAGATTGAATGATATCGTAATGTTTTTGGGATACTGCGAGGCAAAAAAATCGCGCCTTCCCTGAGCTGTCAGATTCAGTCTCACAATGCTCTTCTGATGTTACACAATAACCTGGTACATTGTTATCAACATACATGTTGTCATGTTGAACTCTTGTATTGACATCAGGCATACATCCTCTCAGTTGTGCTTCAAAATCATCCTTTGTTCAGTGCCTTTTCTACGGAGTATTCTTTTCCTGTATCCCAACAGCAGAAACAACTACAGCGATAACCACCACTCTGTGCATCAGGAAGTTGAAAGGATTAGTTGGAGTAGCTCAAAAGGAAATTAAAAGTAAACTGGAAGATAAAGAGGCAGCAATCTTTCTCTTGATTTCATGTCATGGCTACATGTATGATAAGAATGAGGATGCAAAGTTAGAGATATGGAAGGTATTACATGTACCTAGCCGGGGTTCCGCAGTATTTTTCCTACCCTGTTTCTGCCTCCATCTCAGTTTTCTTACCATGTTTACATCTCACTTAACAGCAAATGGTATATTCTGATACTCACTTCGATGAACTATATATGTTACGATGGGTGATGCTCCAACGAAGCCAAAACAATTCTGCTGACAAGTGCCAGGGACCAACTGACGCAGACATGAAAAAATATAAAGCAAATGCCCTAACCTAAAGGCAGCATGAAAACTGCAGTACACACGCAAAGATGAAGCTGGAAAACTTTGCACACACACGGACATTGATCATGACTATTTAGTTGACAGAAAGCCCCCACGTGAAGGCTGCAGTCAGCGTGACACTATGAGTCACTCAGTCTGTCTGTCGGGCTGTGTTTGGAGACTGTCCAGGTAGTGGGAGGGGGCGTGGGTGAGTTTCTCTCCTGTGTCCCGTCCGCCTCACGTGAGACCTGTCGAGTCAATGAAAAATCATTGTCCGGAGGGGTCGCGCGTGGGGTGGGTGGGGCGCGGTGGCCAGATCTAGAACTCTCTATTATCTTGTTTACTTTACCGTCTCTTAGACATAGTGGATTTTTACACTTTCATGTCTGCTGGGTCTGTGCTTACAGGTATTATGTTACTCATTTTACTGCTTTTCTGACATGATGGATTGGTATTGCGTTTTACTAGTATGTTGTGATTTACGATTACTCTAGAGGTTTATTTTCTACCTGTGACTGGTGTTTGTGCATTAGTCATTTTGATGTACGTTTATTTTGCCAATCTTGGGGGCTTAATAAATAGATATAACAGAATAAAATAATTGCCTCTATATGTGGGAGTTTTGTTCCGCCGTAATCACTTTTGCCTCCCCATACATATCCTTATTAAGTACCATGTTAGTCAATGGAGGTCACAACTGAAATTCACATTTTTTACTTCTTTAAAACTGTCAACCAAATTTACTTGAAATTTGTTGGGGTGTACTCTGGGTGGTCTCAGCCAAGGTTGTGCAAATGGTCACGCTCCAGTGATTATTATTTTTTATGAATTTCTTTGTTCAATTTTTTTGCGAAATCTTACAACATCCTCCTCTTTGGAACCGCTCTGCCAATTGTTTTAACGTTGCATATGGACACTTCTGGGGGCCACCATACCCAAATTATTCAACAGGTGGCACTGCAGTTTTTTTACGCATTTTTTTGTATGTTTTCCCCGTTTATTTGCCTGCAAAGCAGACCAGGTTCTGTGTTACTGCACAGCGGAGTAGATATTATAAGCAGCTTGGATCTGCGCAGCTTGCGTCTGCTTTGGAGGCAACCGCTTTATGTTTTTCTCGCAAAACCATGACTCACAGTGTTCTGAAACTGAAGATTTAACTTGTTGGATGATTAAACAAAAGTGTTCACTGGGGGTAATACTCTCTATCCCTGATTTTTTAATAAAATTGTCAGTTCGGATACCTGTCAGCTAATGCGTGTATTTCTATTGATCACCGCGTAAATAAAAGGACATTACTGTGGAAATTCGTGTTTTTACCTCCTCTCCAGCACCCTAATCCCCGAAACAAATGTGGAACTTATTATAGGTTGAATGTCAATGTCAGCTTAGGATGGGCTGTTTACACATTCCTTTTTTAACGTATTCTAACTGGGTACTTGTCGGTTAATGCATACATTCCTTTTGATTAAAATGCAAGTCATGGGTATTGCAACGGTAATTAGTGCCCAGAACCGTAAAAAAAGTATCATTCAGATTGTTTTGAAACATAGGGGGAAATGTAGCTTGCAACAGGGTTAGACTAAGTTGGTCACCAGGGCTAGATATTCCAAATCCCTGATTTTTAAAGATTTTTTTTTTTCCAATTTGGGAACTTGTCCGTTGATGTATACATTCCCATTGATCACTATGTGTCTGTTGGGATTGGCTCTGGTTGTCTTGTTTTAAGATATTATATTTTGTTTTATTTTCACAGCTACATTATCAAATAAACAACACTGTGAGTTAATAGAGGAGCGTCGTTTTGTGACAGGAATATGCTATTTCTTAAGCCCCACGAGAAACTTTACCTGGTTTTCCGCTCAAGAGGCTTGTCAGAAGAAAAATGGATACCTCGCTAAACCAGCTGATGAGACACAGTGGAAACAACTAGCTGTTGTTCTTCAGGGTCACAAAATCATTCGCAGGATAACTGTGACATCTTACTGGATAGGATTGTCAAGACTATCGTGGCACTGGACCTCTGGTATGTCATCAATATTCCTGTAGCATAACCTTTTACAATGTCCACTCACAGACTGTAATGCTTTTCATCATCATCATCTATTGTACGGTACAATGTAATGCAGTAAAACCTGTCCTTGTGGACACCTGTCTACTGTGGACACCTGCTTAATGCGGACAGTTTTGGCCAGAACCAAATATTTTTAAGTCATTTTCATATTGGTGATACCTATCTACAGTGGACACCTGTCTATTGTGTACTGCGGACACTTTTTGGGGTACCAAATGCAAAAACAACCTGTCTATTGCGGACACAATATATCAATGCATTTTTTGCAACTTGTTCTGTTCGAAGTTGTAATGCCTGAACAATGTCATGCATGTTAAGCTGGAATCAAAGATTAAATTAGCCATTGTTCAGTGGCCTGAAACACATAAGTTCATTCAGCCAAGCAGTTAGGCTAAATGCCTCAACGAACATGCTAGGTGTCTCTGGGCACTGGTGCTCCTGTTGAGTGAGATTGCTCACACTTTCTCTATCAAACAATTAAGCTCCATAGATCAATCATTAAGCCTAAAACAAAGGACCCAATGAGACTCCTGTGAAGTTATTCACAATTTGTAACAATGGCACATACAGTTATACTGTACTCGAAGGATAGGATATCCCTGTGGTATGTTTGTTGTTTGTTTCTTTTCTGTTAATAAAATAAATTACGCAAACTTTCTTTAGCCTGGTAAGCCCATACATACACAATTTTTCCCCTTTAAGAGAAAAACTGTAAAATCCCAAGTTAAGATGTGTTTGAGTAAAGTGTCAGGGGTATAATATACAAAAACTGAGAGCAAATGTACTCAAAAGTCCTAAAAGTTCAGCCCCTGCCTATTGTGGACACCTGTCTATTGCGGACACTTTTGCCAGAACCATAGGTGTCCCCAATAGACAGGTTTTACCGTAATGCAATGCCTCGTCTGGAAGAACTTACAGGAAAGGGGAACAACAAGCAGCGATATGGTAAACTTTTGAAAAGAACAGTGAAGTTTGCCATATTTGCAAAGAATATTTGGTATTTCAAGGGTTTCACGGTCAACCCGATCCATCATGAACCGGTACTTCTAACGGTTAGCTTTGTATATATTATTCAGGATTGTTTTTTTCTCAAAACATTTAAAATGAAAATTTCAATGAAGGGTTAAATGATAACATGTCGATCGTCAACAGCTTTTCTCGATGCATCCTGTTGTTTGGCGACCAGGGTTACCCGAAGAAACTCCTAAATCAGTGTAATAATATGTCCTTGAAAGAGTTAAAAGCATGCCGTAAGTACAGTATTCAGTAAAAGTATTTGTTAAGCCTTTTCAATTTGTGAACAAACAAAAATCAGTTATTGCTGGGACAGTGAGCCACCTGGCGATCCATTTGTGTGGCACCTATAACAGGGCCGTGGGTTTGATATCTATCTATCTATCTATCTATCTATCTATCTATCTATCTATCTATCTATCTATCTATCTATCTATCTATCTATCTATCTATCTATGTATCTATGTATCTATCTATCTATCTATCTATCTATCTATCTATCTATCTATCTATCTATCTATCCATCTGTTTATTTGTCTGTGTCTATGTCTGTCTATCTGCTTGTCTGTCTGTCTATCTGTCAATTATCTATATAGGCCTATTAATTTATTCATCCATCCATCCATCTATTTATCTCTTCCTCTCTGTCTGGCTGGCTAGCTGTCGGTCTGCTTGTCTCTCTATTGATCTGTGTATCTGTCTTTCATGCCAAAATATGTTTAGCATTGCGACATCTGAATACTAGGACGAGGCATGAACGGTATTTGATCTTACGCCTGCGAAATGATGCTCAGCCTCGACTTCTGCATACCTCTTGAAGTTACGGAAGATACGATCGTGCAACCAGAATGTTTATTCTTTTTCTTTCAGGGGAGCGTTTGATGAATCATTTATGGGCTGACGGGGCCCCCGGCAGAGGAGGCAACTGTCTGACGATTAAATTTAATAAGTTGATACTAAGCTATAGGTGGGATGATGCACATTGCAACAAGTCTATGCCTTATGTATGTCAGATAGGTAAGCCCTTGTACCATTTAATAATAGCTATTTATGATTCTATTTTCCACACGGGTCATTCATATGTCCTCATTTTGGCAGTCTGTGATACAATAACGACGTGCCTTGCGGAGTGTTGTCATCATCATCATCATCATCATCATCATCATCATCATCATCATCATCATCATCATCATCATCATCATCATCATCATCACCACCACCACCACCACCATCATCATCATCATCATCATCATCATCATCATCATCATCATCATCACCTGTGTCGTCTATGGTTCTCATTGATTGTTTTTATACGGGGCCAATTTCACTGTGTTCATTTTCTTCAGACGTGATGATACCATCTTAAAAATACATGTAGTTATTTCTTGTGCACAGTTTTGGTGAAACTTAATGCATCTCTGTGTCTGATGTCGTCTTCATAGATTGTTTAAAATTTTCTTCAATTTTGAGCACTGATGTTCAAAGACGAATTTTGTTTTCAGTGCGTGAGGGTAAAACAGTTGCTGTTCCAGCAACTGAAAGCACAACCGATCTTGATGTGCCAAAAACTAAAAATATTTCAGCGTCACAGCAACATGATCGTAAAGGTAATATATTTAATCCAATATTTTTTGTCCTGTAAAAACATGTTTGCTTATCTACATGTAGTTTTATTTTGTACGCCAATGGAAGGAATAATGCGTCAGCTCATCATAATCCAGACTGAATCCACTGAAGACACTGGATGTGATGGATTACAAAACAAGTCACATCCTAACAAGGGGCCTCCTTTATACTGTTATGGAACTTACGGGTCAAATGCTTAATGTAAAATTACCTTTCAACTGAGTTTATCTTGTAACAAAAAAATATGCTGTGTCAAGGTTGAGACCATTTTAATTCCTTGAACTTCACACTTTATTCGTATATAAAACATGTCTTAAAGCAAACAATGAATGATTATTTTTTATCGAAATTAAAATCACCTGAAATTTGCCTTTCTCGATAATCATCATCATAAAGTCTTAACTATTTTTTCCATTTATGGCTCGGTTCTGCACGTCGGGGATGGTCGGACATCAGACCATCTTGTTGGTGCCAGTTTTGGACTGAATGAGGATACAATGTTAGGCGTTGAAATTAGTTGCATGTTAGTTATATTTTCTGAATGATAATCAGATAAGGCAAGTAGACACATGAAAAGAAATAAATATGAAAATATGCCCAGTTGCTGGACAAACAAACAAACAAACAAACAAAAAACCTAAAAAAAAAAAAAAAACAAACAAACAAAAAAAAAAAAAATCCCAACAGATTGATGAAAAATATTACCACATCGTTGCCTTACTCTTGATGTCTCGTATCATAATGTTATATTAAGTTTTATGTGCCAGTTCGGCCATGACTTTCATTCCTTATATTCCGCCTTTTTCTTGATAGTGGCCTCAAATATCCCACCATGGGGTGCTAATAGCGGAAGAGATACGAAAACATTGTCAGACACTTGAGTCCTCATTATGTCAGGGTTAAAACTCTCTGTGGCAGTGCTTGTCATTGTTTTTTCGAAATGTTCCCTCAAGACTCCCTCTCAACTGGCGTGCTACAAAGTTTAAAAGCACCGGGACCTGATCTGGGCCTCTTAACGGTTTTTATTCCGAAACTCAATGGAGACATATTTCCATTTCGTTTTTCTCATTAGTCTGAAAGGTTTCGCGTGCAGACGTTTATTTAGTTGTAATGTCATTTTATAGCCATATTCTTACATAAATTACCTGTTTACTACCATATAATCTGGCTAATATGTTTTTCTTTACTATAATTACCTACAGTCCGACTGCGGCTGCAAGTCCTCAGCTTATCCATGTGAGACTGTTTTTACTCATTTGTCATGAAAGCTTATTTTCTTTTTCGATCAGGATCGTATCTTGGTGCTGGAGTCGGAGCCGCCTTACTCGTGATCCTCATTGTTGTTACTGTCGCCATTGGTTTGGTTTCTCACCGAAGACGCAAGACCAGAAATAGTTCCTCTGCGACAACATCAGGACGTGACTTTATGCGCAGCGACCACATGGAGACCAATGTCGTTCCTGCCGTTGGTCAGTGGAACTCGCATTATGCTACAATATCTGATAACGCAACCGCATTAAGTCCACAGAGGGTAAAAAACATTGAAGACTTGTACGCAAAGCCAGATAAATCAAAGAAGAAGAAAAAACAGAAGTCCGAGAACTCTTATGAGGCGTTCTCAGGGGGACCGTACTACTCCGTGGATGCACACGGTCACAGACAAGCATGGTCTGATCATGACATCAAAGCCCTTGCACTTTACGACAACAATACAAATATAATGCACCGACAAAGAGAACCTACACCACAAATGCCGCCAAGGTTCTATGACACCACCGGTGATACATGTGAATACGCAACTATTGGTGACGATTTGCAAATGCCTTCGAAGGAAAATGCAATTAATGAAACGGTTTTGGGGTCCAGAACAAAAGTGAATGGCCCCCGAGATGTTGAATATGATGACACTGCCGACCATCTCTACGACGAGAACGATGTGAAGCGTTATGACAATGAAGTAAATGGCATAATTAATCCGGTTCCAGGTGACAGTGATGCAATAATGCTTGTTACCAATGCAGTCTAAGATTACTGGAACCATCTGTTTCTCATGCTTTATACCCAAGATCCACACATTGGAATATACTCCGTCTTGCAGTCAGCACATACGACCACTACATTATTGTATTGCCGTTTCTTGAAATGCGACATTGATATGCACGGGGAGGTGATACTGATATATATATATATATATATATATATATATATATATATATATATATATATATATATATATATATATATATATGTATATGTATATGTATATGTATATGTATATGTATATGTATATGTATATGTATATGTATATGTATATGTATATGTATATGTATATTAAGCCTAAATTATTTTGTCAAGCCAAGAAAAGAAACGCCGAATGCAAGCTTGTTGTGGGACATGCATGCGTGTTCCTAAACTCTGCAAAATAGTTAAAAAGCTTACCTGTATGTGCAAAATAACATTAACGTATAGCATAGATAATCTAAGCCATGCCGTTACCAGATCCTGCACTCAGCAGTCATAGCAAATCCAACCAAATAGTTACATTCCTTTTATAATAGTCTAACCCTTTGTTCTTGCGACACTAAAACTAACGTATCTTCACATGAATTCATCGAAACATCAGCAGCGTAAAAATTTAGCAAAATACCTATTCAAAGATCCGTCCACGTACAGCCGTTACCGACGTTATAGTTGGGTTGATTCAAATTGTGCTTCATACTTAGAATGTAGTCCCTGATGAAATACGTGGATAAATAAAAAATAGGACGAACATATCAATGTACATCATAATTATTTCTGGTTGGATATTAACGTGCGCATGTACAAGGACAAACATATCAATGAATATCATTAACACTTTTCGTTCAATATTCAAGGACAAATCTACAAACGTTTTTCTATCTGAATGATATAATTTTAGTATTGTCCAGCAGTAACTTTTTTCCAACAATGCTGAAACCAATTACATCACATAATGCATGCACTTAATCACTTAAATTAAATACGGAATTTAAAATGGAATGAGCTTTTTAATTGTAGAAGGGGGGGGGCATCATTGAGAAACCAGAAGGACTTGGATTGAAAATCCCTACATGTATGGAAAAGTGCTTATGAGTCCCCTGGAAAGGGTGACGTGACAGCTGCTTGTCCCTCCACTTCCCATTATCCGAAATCAATAGTTGGCGATCTCGTGTCATCTTATGGTGATTTTGAATTCAGCTGTCAAAGCGCGCCAGTGATAATTGTTGATCCACTGAAGAAGCAATATCTGTGCAGCCGCGACATCGGCTGAAAACGGAAAATGTGCGAACTACAGATGCAATCTCTGCTGAACATGATGTGTACAAGAACAGAAGCGATATCTCCGAAAACCACGTGCCTGTGTACAAACGTATATTTTTTGACAACTGCGTACACAAGTCCAATCTCTGAAAGAAAAACTAGACAAAAAAGTGCACAAGCATCCTCTGGTGAAAACCAGGTGCACAGTTTCGGAAGTTAAGAAGATATCTGTGCTGAACAGCACAAATACACAAGCAGATTCTCCTGACAACCTCGTGCAAAAGCACAGAAGCATTGTCTGTTGACAATCAGGTGCACAAGTACAAAACAGTGCAAAACAATCGCTGCTGACAACCGCCAGCAAGCAAACTTCTAAGGCAAACAGTCCAATATTTGCAGGTTCCCCAACAGCAGTTCTCGAAATTGGTAAAAGGCAAGCCACAAAATTACACAGTCATGTGCGGCACTTACACAATAGTTCGCCATCCGTACTGTACACAGGTCGTGTCCTCGTCTTAATCTATGCATACATAGCCCCGTTTTTTTGTTTTTTTTTTTTGTTATTTTTTTTGTTTGTTTTGTTTTGTTTTGTTTTGTTTTGTTTTTGCTTTACATGGATCATGAAAAATGTCAAGCATTGAATTACCGCATCACCCTCCGTATACCATGCGCCAAGTATTCTTTGTTTGTTTGTTTGTTTTCCTTTCTTTCATTCTTTCTTTCTTCTATCTCTTCTCTCGTTCTTTCCTTTTTTCTTTCTTAATCTTTTTCTTTCTTCTTTCTTTCTTACAAACATTAATGTACTGTATTAACATATTCTAATGTGTACACACGTTAGCATTGGCTGTATCCCTCCTTTTTACTGTTTTTGTTGTGTTCTTGAGAATTTGCGGGTGGTACCATTTGATCAGGTGGAGACAGCCCTTTCTAAACTTCAGCAAAGCCAGAATGCGCCACGCTATAATACGCAAGGCCAGAACGCATGAGGCAATAATGCGCGATTCGAGAATGCGGCAAGAGAGAAAATAGAGTGGATGAAGATGCGAGACTGTGCAATTATATGACCCCCCCCCCCCTATTAGGAGCATGTGTAATTTTGTGCCCCCCCCCCCCCAGTTGGGTAGAAAAATTTTGTGGCCTTCCCCCTACCTTGGTAAATAATGACCGCCCATTTATGCGAGAATATGCGAGGCGAGAATGCAACAATGCGCGCAGCGTGAAAGAGATAATGCGCGAGGCGAGAAAACGATAGAAGCTTACATATCCCACACTGGTTTAGAAGAAACCTGATTAAAAAAATCTGGTAGCTTGAGCCCCAAACACAATATTTATAACCTCCTCTAAAATGGTAAATTCCTTCTGTGAACTACTATTCGTCTTCAAAGCCTTCATTTAATGGAGTTGTCCAGAACAATGCTTTCTCACTAGTACAAGTCGGTTGGTTTCACTAGCCCTTTTTTGACGCGGCTAGACTGATAAAGCTGTATTTATTTGTTTACAACATATTTTATGGGTCAATAATACCATTTACACCACATATCTCATACATGTAAGTAACTGAGAAAAAGGGCTGTTATGCGGCAATTTTAATAACTGCCTTTTTGAAATAAAAAACGAGCAGAAATCTGCATTAATTTGTAATACTTGCCGCAATTTGTAATAAGTTGAGGCAAAATGTAATATTACATTTTGCAATTTGTAATAATGTATTGCAGCAAATTCAATAACTCATGTGTGTAATAATAATGTAATAAAATGTATTAACCATACTGGTGTCTCTCCAAAACATTTCTTTTAATACTTATTTCAAGAGAGTGCTTTCTGCTAAGTTCAATCATATATTCATTAAATGCAAAGATTCTCAGATGTTCTGAGGGGCTATGATTGAATTTTCTTTTTGTTCCATCCGACACCAATGTAAAAGGTATTGTTAAGATTACCCTGTCAGTTGTTGAAGTTCTTCAAGAAGTAAAATCTCTTTTTGTTTAATTAATCACATCAATTGGTTATAAATTTTAGTACTGTTGTAAGAACTCGGAAAACGTGAAATCCCTTGTACCTAAATATTACAGCATACCTATATTTCTCCCGCATTGAGTCAACATGCAAAGTTATCTAAAACACCTCACACTATGACTAAATATCTATAATCTCGATATTTATCAAAATTGCCGAGTGCAGGGAATATGTCGGGCACAATCGGAGAGGCAAGTTCTCCTCCCCTCCTTCCTATTCTGGTTTTAACAGCAAGTTGCAGGCTCGCACGGCCAAACCACCCCACAAACATGCTCACACGCACGCCCCTTCCAAGATGAACTGTTCCTTTTAAAATGCTAGCTCGCAGTACACATAGGGTGTCGCTTCTTGACGGGATTGAAAATAAATGACAGTTCGTATCGATGTAAATCACTCAGGTCCTGGACGTCCGTTACTCTGCTTGCACGGACCACCTCATGGACTTCATGATCCTTTACACACAATGAATGGGAAATTGTATCAATTTCAAATAACTTAACTCATCGAAATTTTGTGAAGCCTTCCCAACGATTTTCATGATCATTTGAAGTGGCAAAAGAATATCTGCGAAATATAAGTACTTCCACATATTTGCTAATATATGATAATCAGTCACAGGACTGAACAGGAAAATATAAAGCTTAGCTGACTTGTCAGTCAGCCAAGCTTACGATGAAGGTCTTCGTCCGTCGCCCGTCTGTCTGTTGTCTGTCGTTCACAATTCACATTTTCGACTACTTCTCCAAAACCGATGGATAGTTTTCTTCAAACTTGGTAGGGATATTTGAGTGGGTCTCTACAATTTGTTTTTACATGGACACGCTCCATTGATTTTTTTTAGGTTTAACCATAGCCAAAATAAATCTTCCGCAACATAGCTTGGGTATTTGCTTTTGAATTGCATAGGGAAACATCTGGGGACCCCTACACTTTTTTTTTTCAAGAAATAGTGTTGCCAGTATTTGCACGCCCCCTTTTTTAATGCTTTGTGTTTCGCTACTTTGAACTTCTAATCCAAAATCATCATTCAGGTTATGCTGAAAATTGACAGCAATTCTTCATGTGCAAGGGTCAAGGAAAGTCAATGAACAGGTGGCGTTGCTGTGGTTTACTGATTTTTGATGATTTATTTTCAGTGGGAGTATTTATGGGTAATGCATACAATTGTTATTGAGAATAATGTTAAGTCAATGGGATTCCTATGGTATTTCGCCATTTAACTTCTCCAAAATTATCAGTCAAATTCACTTCAAATATGGCGGGGACGTACCTCTGGTAAGTGGCTTCCAAATCTTTTGAAATGGTTTCGCTCCAATGATTTTTTATTAAACAAAAATGGGGAGGTTGGTAAATTTAGAAAAAAAAACCTGCCTTTATAATTTCTCACAAATTGCATGGGAAAACTTTTGAGAATACCTACAGCTCAGTTTGTCCACAGGGTGGCGCTGTGATTACCGTTTTTGTAAAGAGTTTTTGAGTATCTTCGGTGTATCCAACTTCAACCTAAGCGCGTGCTTGATGCCTTTCTAACGTGCGGGGAATGTCCATTGATTCAATTTCCATTAAGTGTGTTCACTACATGGTGCTGATTGCATTTCCTGATTTTTAAAAAATTCTTGTCTTTTCGCACGCAGCTCAGCAGGGGCAGGAAATAATAAGCCTCCTGCTGGGATTATGGTAGGGGATGGGAAACCTCGCTAAGCTCTTGTCAAGCTATCCAAAGCCAAATAACCTGAACGAAGGACCGTTTCACCGAATGGTCATACTCATACTAGTGTCACTAACATGAATGCTATTGCCTTCTCAGGGCTGTCCAACTGGAGCATTCGGTGCAAAATTTTGCTACAAAGCTCTTCAAAATTGCTACAGATTTTTCTCAAAAATAAGTGTTTCTTATGTAAAAAAAAAAAAAAAGTGGAAAAAAATGCTACAAGTAAAGAATGAGTATTTTGCTAAAGTGATTTTCAGCTGGACAGCACTGCTTCTATGAAACGCAACTTTCTTTTTTTTTTTTTCAATTGATACAGACTTTTGCATGTTTACGATACTGTCCTGCCTATTCCAGGCCTACATCCAAAAACCCAGTGGGATCTCTGTTGCGTTTTGCCATTTTGATCACGCGGCCAATAATCATCAAACACTAGGAACAACATTCCCGATCTCAGCCTTGCCCACTTTGACTCGTCCGAAAGTTTATTTCAGAGGGGCGTAGGTATCTGCTCTCGATTAAGCTTGGAGGGCACAGTAATTTGTAAAACCCATTTCCACATCACGGTTAATCAATCAACCCTTAAGTCTGTCACAAATTTAATCACATTTAGGCTTATCGACTAAATACTTAGGCATATCGCAATAACAGAAAACATAGATCGCCCAAATCACATGTTAAGCATCATGATGCATAATTTGGAACTCCTCTGATAAAAAAGTTAAACACGGCTAGGCCTTGATAGGTTTCTTTGTGAAGACCTAAGACTGTATTATGTCTAATCAAAAGAAAATGGACCCAATAACAGAATGCATGAAAAATGGAACAAAAAAGTAGCCCAGCCACAGATCAATGTATAGGGAAATAGTAGGAATACACCGTGAAACATTATGATAAATTTTGAAGCATGTATGGAAACTGTAGGAAAATAGGTAGGCCTACAGTTTTTATCATTGCCACTGTGTTTATCGTCGCCCGCATCTTAAGATGTCAACCATGTTTACAAATGTTTGCAGTGACATAAAATGTCACGGATTAAATTCTAAATAGGCCCGTTTCATGGGGAATGATAGTATTTAGATAATATCGTAAACAAATATCTGCCCTTTTTAAATAAGTAGGCACTCCCTCTTTAAACTTATCAGGTAAAACAAAGGAGGCTTCGGCCAAAAGGATCTTGACATTTTATCATAAAATTTAGGCCTAATGTCAAAATATAGTGATGCGATCCATAAGTTTAATCATCAAAGCAACAGACAGACTGGAGACAATAATAAAATTTAAAGGTCACAATATTGGAGCATTACTGGAGAAATTATCAAATGTGTAGGCCTAAAATCCAACGGTCTAACCTCTTCCTGAGGCACCTTCTACTGTTACATTAAAATGCAGTGGCCGTGTAAATTTATGAGTCTTGGAAGTGTGATATAATTCTAAAGGAAAATGTGTTAGTAGACACCTGTTTCAGGACATATTTCTATCCGTTACTTATTCTCTTTTTAAATTAAAAAAAGGATCTGTTAGAACCCTTTCTTTCCAATTATATGAATATATATATTTAATCGATGTAAAATCCGTTCGTCTTGTAGAGACTGTCCATCTTTAACAACGTTGACAACAGGGGTCGTCTCAACAAACCTTACATCCCTTTCCACAAAATAAGCAAATCAGAATTTAATAAGAATGAGCTATCACATAATTTAGCGCGAGCTCAAAAATAAAGAAGATGGAATTGCTGTCGAGCGTGATACGTTTGGGCACTTACAGCAGAGGCACTATGAAGCATAGAGCATAAGGAACCGGAAACGAGATTATTTACAAGTTTAATACATTAACGTCGACTTAGATATACTTCTGCGTTTGGCTACAGTTAACCACCAAGTTTCCTCGTACAATTTAGCATTGATCGTTCCATAGATTACACCAGTGGCAATACGAGCTGTGGTCGACTGAGTAATTTACAGTCTTTCTTCATCCGGTTTGACCAAGAAATACAAATAGTTTCCAGTGGCTGTCTGTCTAGGGAACTTTCAAGTCTTTATACTGTTAGTTAATCCGCTAGGTGTTTTGGTTCGTAGCGTAAACCAAAGAGGTTGGTTTGTGGTGCATGACCCTAAAAAAAGAATATGAGAATATGAGTATGGTTTTCTTAATTCATTGTACGAGAGGCAAGCATAGGGCCGGGATTTTTGTTTGTTTGTTTTTTTTGCAAACAACCTCACGAAGAACAATGGTAAATAAAGTTCATATTTTCGAAGCTCATATTGTTAAAAACTATACATGTATATGCTATTTTTTCCGTATCTTGATCAGCACAAACTCTCACACCACAAGTTTTCTTAACTTCTTAACTTAACCCTGTATTCAAAACAATTTAATCCCTTTTAACGTTAACCGCTCGCGATTCGTGCGTGTGCGCAAAAATTCACACATGAACTCAAGAATGTGTTTTCTAATTAAAAGAAGAGAGAGCCAATCTACATAAACCAGAATGTAACATACTGGTCTTATGAATTTTCTGTGATACTTTCAAGGCAAGACAAAACAAACTTTTGACATGGCACGGCTTGCCCTGGACACAAGAAGTCAAGTGATGGATTTCCCTCGAAGAGAGACGCCCGGAATCTGACATTGATCGAAGCTGTCATCAGCCTACCCCGGTGTACAGATAGGCTTATGGCATGGTTAGTGTTTCTAATTTTATTTCACTCATTAGAATGAATTACATATACAGATTTAGACCGTTTTGAACATCAACATTGAATTGAAGAAGTGTATTGTGAATTTGCCTCCAAAACAGACCAAACTCTGCATTATATCTGCTACATTTGGTTTCTGTGCGACCACAAGATTTTATTTATGGTCAATCCAGCAGACACCCTTCTCATGCAGTGAGGAACCAATCAGGAAGTTGATCATAACATTGGACATTGGCAATATGTATGCCTGTTGCACTGTAGTATGTTAACATGGTAACAAAAGTAGCCCAAATAGAAATTCAATCACTTTTACAGGACTCAAACTGTGATCATGTGAGCAAAGGGCAAAGCGGTCGGATTGCAGGCAAATTGAAAATGAAGCAAAGCCGTTCTTGCTCGACGGCACGAAATTATGCACTCTCGAATTCCGAATATTGTCATTGCTGAAGATGTCTTTGGGCTTGGCAAGGTTTCTATTGCATGTTCCCCCAATCTTGTTAAAGCTACAGGTAGATCTGCAAAAGTTGAAGGGATGGTGAGATAAGAATTTTTGCCTCTGATACCTTCAGCATAGTTTATCAAAATTATGAGAACCCAGGCAAACAAAATTTTTTCTGGATAAATCAAAGGAAGTGAATAAACGGACGATTAGATGCCTAGGTTTAAACATATTTTATTGGACAATTCCAAAATCCAACAGTATTTACGAAAAACAGGCTACAATTGGCCAAAAAGGGCTCAGACTTAGCCACTCAAATCCCTTTTGGGAGAAGAATACAATAATCACAGGACTAAACGTAACGCACAGCTGTTGCGTGACCACGAAGTTCATATCAAGTAGTGGCCTTGCAACCAACACAGAGTCAGGTGACATGTACGAGGGCCAGATAGACACGAGGCAATGTGGTCACGGTAATTCACATAATTATTCCAAAATGGCCGCTTTTATGGCAAGTAAAGTGAAGTTGGCTCATAGTATCACGGTCATCTGGTGTCACATTTATATCAGAAACAATGGTCTATATATGTACTATACACAATAAAACAGATATGCATATTTAAAGTATGGAAACATTCGTTCATATCTGCCATTTTACACGTAAAAGCAATAATTAATTCCACAGTTGCCACCAGGGGAGTCCCTGTGAGCTTCCCTCTTTGCCATATTTATCAAAGCAAAGCCGTCGGCTTTCCATAATTTGCCAGAATGTTCCATTACAATTACATTAGTTTAAGTAATTAAATTTATTCTTTTAGAATCAATAAGAAAATTATTATATACAGCGTTATCGGTTGATTTTCAAGGAGCGTATCCTATACGCAAAATGTTTATTTGACTTTATTTACGTTTCTTTCATGTTTATTCGTTTCGATACGGAGACATTTGTATGGGAGGCCTGGAACAAAAGCATGTAAAATGAATTACTTCGTGAGAAGGCAGTTTAATGCCTCTGGTCATACAATTTGTGTTTCATACAAAAGCCTCTATGCTACAACTAACACAATAGTTTCCTGTTGTTTCCACTCATGCGGAAGTTTTTGTTCATTGGACAAATACCGTCTAGCGGATGAAAGACATGGAAGTCACCAGTCCAGCGAAACGAATTGTTTTGTTACCAGATGAGAAAAGTCCGTTCGTTGGTGCTCTGTTATAGGCAATTAAGTGTTAAGTAAAACCCATTGCGACTATAAAGGTAGACATAGGGGTACTGCCTAAAGCCATCGTACCTCCTATTGAAAGTAAAGTGACTTTCCCTTGCATAATAGAACACCTACTCATCTTCATGGTCCAGCAGGTTCTATGTATCACGTTTTTATCGGTAATTCCCAGATCCATCAACAAGGAAATGTTGTGCTTGTTCTTGCCAGGCGTGTAACATGCACCGCTTATATCGACCTCTTTTCGGCGTAAAGATCCGAAATGTGTTCTCCGTGGAAAATTAATAGACGTTTGTGCAAAACGCTGGTGATTATAAGACGAGGCAGGTTGAGCACAGCGCACATTACGCAAGTCTTTAAACAACAACCTCACTTTACAAAAGAAAAAAAAAAACGTGTTTTTTGTTTGTTTGTTTGTTGTTTTTTTTTTTTTTTTGTTGTTGTTGTTTTTGGGGGTTTTTTTGTTTTTTTTTTTTGTTTCTTGTTTTTTGCTTTTGTTTTTTTTTGTGTGTGTTTTTTTGTTGATCATCATAAATGTCATAAAACTGCGGATCCGAATAACACGTTACATGGTGTTCAATCACACATTATGAAACAGGCTGGTCACACGTCCGCTCTCTCATAACTCTAGAGCGAAGAAATACATATATAAATTCCAATCGTTAAAAAATACATCGGCTGAAGAATATAGATTTGATGTGTGTGACTGAAAGGAGATATCTTCTGAGTTATTTCAGTTGAAATGATTTGAAGATTTACATTTCGTTTGTCAGGGATGTTTTCATCAATTTTCTCTTTCTGTGATTTCATATATTTGCAGATGTGTTGGAGTTTCGGGATTATAGTGTTTAGAATTGTAATATCGAACGAATTAACGTTAGCAACATTTGTCATCGATCTCATCTGGCATTTGGTCAAGTGTAAACAGATCTACATGCACCCAGAATACACTTGACACAGACTGTAACATAGTTTATCAATTAGACTGTATTGGTAAAATTTCGAAAATTGTTAATCGTGACAATTGATCACTTTAAAACAAAGAAAAAAAAAAAACAGACAAGCAAAGTTGAAAATTTGTATTTTCCTAATACAAACCACTTTTGCGGATGGGGGTAGGGGCTGGGACGTCGCAAGACATTTTGATAACATAATTAAGTATAAGAGAATAGTTCTACATTTCGAAAGTTTTTATAATTTTGTGTCACATGTAAGTGTTGAGTTTGAAAACCATGGCCTGATCTTGCCTTCTCGTTTCTGTTGACAATTGCCCGATAAGAGTGTATTTTTGGTTTAAGTAAACTGATGTTAGTAAGAATCCTGATATTGGGTATAATAAGCTTGCAATGATATATACGAGAGAGAGAGAGAGAGAGAGAGAGAGAGAGAGAGAGAGAGAGAGAGAGAGAGAAGGAAAGAAAGTTCATTGTGAAACAAGTAAACGTTTTGGTTTTGCTGGCAGAGTTTGTACCTGTGTAACCTTCAAGTGATATCCTGCACCAGAAAGAAATGTAAGACTGAAAACTGTGAGCAGATTATAGATATAGTTCGAGGTCTCGACAAACAAATTCTCATTTACCTTGGTCAAATCGGACTTCGTCCGACCTGGATTGACCGTGTTAATAACATTGCGACAAACGGCCAATAGTACAATACGAAACGAATGTTCAACTTTTAAATGTAACCTGCTCCAATTTTTTCATACCATTACGTCTGCTGACAACTTTTGAATGATAGTAATTTTTCAGAAATATATAAGAATGTTACGCCATGTACCAACATCTTCAGGCAGCACGCTGTCGTTAAGTACTTGGAGCTCTCCGAGGAAGGCTGTTGACTCATACAGCATATATATATATATATATATATATATATATATATATATATATATATATATATATATATATATATATATATATATATATATATATATATGCAAGTGCGAATCTAGAAATTTTAAATGGGGTGTTGCAATCTGTATGTATGTTTGTATGCAGGCGTGAATCCATAAATTTTGAATGGGGGTGTTGCAATTATCAGGGAAGAGTCCTGGCAGGGGTCCGAGGGCGGAGCCCCGGAAGCTTCTGAATTATAGCATATTTTATAGCCATGAAACAAATTTTCCTGGCATTGCAAGTGCGTTTCATCAGGTATATAGCAGTGCATGTGTACGTATACACCAGGAAAAGCAACGTCAATTCCTCCGTGTAGTTCTGTACCACTAAAAAAAAAAAAAAAAGAAAGAAACCATCAAGTGTATTTAGCAGCCTCAAATCCTGGGACACCTTTTTTGGTGATGGCTGCGGCTTGCATTGATACAATATTTGGTAAGGCAACCTATTTGAATTTAAAGAATGTATCAACGTGAAATAAACAAATAAAATGAAATAAATAAATAAATGAATAAATAGATAGATAGATAGATAGATAGATAGATAGATAGATAGATAGATAGATAGATAGATAGATAGATAGATAGATAGATAGATAGATAGATAGATAGATAGATAGATAGATAGATAGATAAATAAATAAATAAATAAATAAATAAATAAATAAATAAATAAATAAAATTCGTGCTGGTCATGACAAGACTTATTGAGCTTGAATGAACTAGAATATTTAAAAAATATACAGCAAGAATAACGACACTTTTATCACCCGGACAAGAGAATTCCATTTTGAAACTTCTCGGACGGGGGACCACCAAATAAACCTGACCACCCAAAAGCTGAAGTTAAGAATTGCTGCCTTGACTTTGATCCTACACAAACGCGTCACAAATCAACCTAACAACGTGTATGCGCTAAATTGCATTCTTAGATTAATTGTCGGCCCGAAGTCTTAATACGGCACAGTGTGTTTACTGCAGTGCATTCTGGGAGATTGTAAGGGTCATCGCCAAAGAAAAAACATACCTGCAACTCCCAGTATGTCGGTTTACCCTTAGATATATGGCAGACAATACAAAGCAATAGTTGCAAAGATGGTTGTGTTGTCGAGGATTCATCTCAATGCTGCCATGTTGATAGCATATTGCACATCGCTCTAAAACACTGGCTTATTTGATCAACTGTACGGTGGATTCTAATTACCTCAATCTGTCGTGAAGAAACTAACGAATTGTTGCATTATTCTTGATTAGCTCGCAGCACGTGTTTCCTGGCTTTGGCAGGTAAACACTGGCGTAACTTTTGATTCTATCTGTAGACTCGCCTTATTTATCATAAATGTCTTCGATAAAAAGGTGTTTGCACAACACCAATGGCATACGTTATCTTAAAAAGTGAAGCATCAAAGGTTATACGCCTTTATGCTAATATGAAAATATACAGTAAATATAATGTTGGTTTCATCCCCTCAATTGGTTCGTGCGGCAGCTGGAAAACAATCAAGCCAGGCGTCTGATTTTAGAGCTTGGGCACTGTCGCACACGTTTGGCATTGTTAATGCTTGGGACTGTTTTTTCCGGTCCATATCCGCATCTCCAAGAAAGAATACCCGGGCTACGCTGGCCGCCACACACTGATTCCTATAATTTCCCAGAGTGCGTTGTATGATCGATGTATTGCAATGGCGCGTTTGAATTGAAAGAGTTGTTACCTCTTATAATAATTATACATGCCATGCGTGTCTGTGCATGTGTATTTCATTCTCCGCATTAGTGTTTTGCACCGTAAATGAGTAAGACTCTTAAAGAAGCCCATTAGACAAGTTTATAGTACACGTTACGGTGGACATGCGAAAGGTCTCGTGAGAAATGTGTGCTTCCGCAAAAAGAAAAGAAAAGACAGTTTGAAGTAATAGGTAAAGAAGTACAAAACAAAACAAGATAGAAAACAAACAAACAAACAAACAAACAAAAGAAAACAAAAAAAAAAAAAAACAAAAACAAAAAAAACAAAAACAAAAAACAAAAACAAAAAAAAAATCAAAAAAAGAACAGAAACCACTTTAAGATCAAGACAATACTACACGTTTGGCTTTTGACAGATCTCAAAAGAGTTATATGTGTTGTTTTCATCTTAGACTCCGCTTGTCTTATATATTACATTGTGTATGTCCTTCTATTCGCTTAGTCACTTCGAGCACACTTATTAATTATTTAGGTTAGTTTAAACATATTTATTTCAACTGGATGACCTAATAGTACAATAAAACTGACTAATCAAGAGGATCTCCAGGACAAAGAAAAAGACACGCAAAGTATATACAAGACACACAATAAACAGTACAACACGAGGATACAATATGATGCATTTCACTGCAAATGATGGCATATTTTTGCTCAACGCTACGAAAATAATAATAATAATAATAATAATAATAATAATAATAATAATAATAATTATAATAATAATAATAATAATAATAATAATAATAATAATAATAATAATAATAATAATAATAATAATAATGATCATGATCATGATCATAATAATAATAATAAGAAGAAGAAGAAGAAGAAGAAGAAGAAGAAGAAGAAGAAGAAGAAGAAGAAGAAGAAGAAGAAGAAGAAGAAGAAGAAGAAGAAGAAGAAGAAGAAGAAGAAGAAGAAGAAGAAGAAGAAGAAGAAGAAGAAGAAGAAGAAGAAGAAGAAGAAGAAGAAATCATACATGGCGATACGGTATAGGTTGTGGTAGGTCCCGGGAGCAAATTGAATAGGAATTAAAAGTGAAATCTACGAGTTTGAATAATGTATAAATGGACAGCTTCAAATATAGATTCATTTATTTCAATAGGTAAATCCGGGTTTCCTTTTAGAAAGTATGACATTAGTATATCACTGGCAAGATGTGTGATAAGGGTGGGGTTTACTCCCGGGGCTAAAGATGACACACAGTGTTCAACAATTTCAGTCTGTATTCAGTATAGTGGGGGCAAGCGAGGAAATAATGCAAAGTATCTTCCCGAGGGGCATTACAAGTACAACCGGGAGATGGGACAATATTGAACCTAAAGAGATGTGCATTTAGTCTTTATTATTTGGGTATCAAACGCTATGTATATATCCGTGAGGAAAGATAATTACAAGTGTATGATAAATTCATTGAATTGCGGCTTAGTTTGCTTTAATAAGATGGCTTATATGAACCTGAATGGTGATCTGGCATACCAATATGCCATACTGTATGCAAAAATGTTTTGTGATTCTCTTTCTGACAGAATTACATGTAGCTGATTTTACAGGATGCTTATTTGAATCAGGGAAATCGCGAATACAATGCATTTTGTTCTGCTCACATTTTTTTTTTAATTTGTGCATTGTCTTACAGTCTAATACTATTTAGAAGTTATTGTACGTAACTATAGATTAATAGAGCCTACTTAAGAGATAAAAGCACGATCATGATTAAATATTCGTGTAAATACCCGTACGGGAAAATGTAATTAAGTTTTAAGTTTCAGTTATTTTTGACAGGACGGTCTTGTTCTTTGCCTGCTGAACTATCCACATCAGTAATGCTCTTTGTATGATGAACAAAAAACTTGCGTAATTTCTCCACTTCGGTCCACTACAAGTGGAGAAGGGAGGCACAAAGATACTTCGCTCAGAAGGCATCTTCCTCTTACCTCTGAAAAAAAAGATGCACAACGGAATGCGTGGTTCAGCAATCGGGTTTTGTCGGCTATGGTATACAACTGGATTGTTTGCGAGATTTGCTACGTTCAGGTACATATACATGTATTTTGTTGTGCATGAGTCAGTGTACCAAGTCTTGTTCTGCTCGTTATTTTCAACCGAGATCGACAACGCAATATGCTTGAGGCGTTTTACAGCAAGCGCCATACAAGGCATTGGTGCCCAACCAGAAGCTGTAATCATCTCGGTCATGCAGCGTGTCCTGGATCATACAAGGAACAAGTGTGTGTGGGACGGGCAAGTGTCAGGCAATGGCTGACTCCAACTATAATAATAATGTCGACCAACCAGGAACCTGACGCAGGTCTTCTAATTGATAATATAATAATGACGTTTATGCTGGACATTGGAAATAACTTTGCACGGATATCCCTGTCCCGCACAACAATTCATCCAAAAGATTAGTCAATTGTGGAGACGCCGTGTTATTGTGTACGTATACTCATTTTGTTGTCGCTTGTAATTTTCTTTCATATGATTTTGATTGTTTCATGTTTGAGACAATACCTGTAGATGTTGTCTTGAAAACTAGACAACAAAGTGGTATTGTGTGGGAATGTGCCTCTGGATCGTAAGTTTACATCAGTAATCTATGGGTTTTTGAAGTACTACTGCACAGAGGCCTCATCCGCCGTGACATTGTGAGGCTCTGTGTCGACCTATTTGGGCAGTGGTAGGTCAGTGACGTGGACAGTATTTCATTTTCATTCCCATTGGGGGGAATATTCAGCCGCATGAAAACAAGCTGTGAGACAGTATTCATCTGGTTTTCTGATTCAGTTTTCATTGAAATTGCGGTATGAGTGTGTGTCAGCGAAGAAGCACAAGCACTATGATTGTGCTGTCAAATATTTATAACTTGAGGAACTATCGAATTTTTTCTGTTTCGCTGACAGAGATCACCCTCTTGACCCCCTCCCCCCCCCCCCCCCGGTCCCAGGTCTACCGATTTTACATGTTTGTGCAGCAAGTATGGTATTTTCATTTTGTTGTCTCCATATTTCTGGTGCAATTAAGTTGGTTTATCAGTGAACGAGTGGCCACTGTACATGGTTTTTGCATCTCCTGGGCATCAGAAAGCAAAATACTGAATAATTGTTGGTGACATACATGTGTATTTAGCATGTCTCAGGCCGTCGAAAACAGAAAAAAAATGAAGGAAGGAAGGAACGAACGAACCAATCAGCCAACCAGCAAGCAAGCAGACAAGCTGGTGATATTGCTTTCTTCTGAAAGGTGGCCTCCGGGCTGTTTCTGCCTAGTGTCCTGCTCTGAAGGCTAGGAAAGCGTTGAACATTTGTGACACATGTAGTTCTAAAATACTTTGCAAGGCCACACGTTTGCCCGGTGTGTATTCGTGCGTGAAGTCTTTCAGAAAAAAGTATTTGAGGCACTAACATTCAAGCACTATTTTAGCATAATGATTTATTGATAGGCACCTTTTATGAGCAGTTTAGAATATGGCGTCTGCATAAAAACTTCCAAATAAAAACACCAACGTCAGCAACACATTTCTCACTTCTGTGCAATGTTTGTTTGTGTTTGGAATCTATTTAATTGCAGATTAGGTTTAATTGATCGCAGAACACTAATATTAAAATCTACATGATAACAATTTTGTAATGTGCTCATTGTAATTTTTCAAATCTTCTAGTCTGACTGTGGTGTCATTTTAAGTCGAGCATGTATTGATGCTCAAGACATTGTTAGCTGCGGGCTCAGTCTTTTTTGATCAACTTAATTTGCAGAAAACATGCTCAAGGTGATCATGTGTTGGCGAACTATTACCTTGGTATAACGGTTGTGACTACACAGACAGACAATCAAAAATATAGATAGATAGATAGATACATAGATAGATAAATCTATAGCTAGACAAACGGATGCATGGATGGATGGATGCATTGACAGATAGATAGATAGACAGACAGACAGACAGACGGACGGACAGACAGACAGACAGACAGACAGCTAGCTAGCTAGCTAGCTAGCCTGCTAGCTAGCTAGATAGATAGATAGATAGATAGATAGATAGGTAGATAGATAGATAGATAGATAGATAGATAGATAGATAGATAGATAGATAGATAGATAGATAGATAGATAGATAGATAGATAGATAGATAGATAGATAGATAGATAGATAGATAGCGCTGACTTCTCTTCAGGCCATTTATGAGATCGGGTATTAAGTCTGAAAGGGGCGTCATCATATATATTATGATAATAAATTATTCTATTTGACACGCAAAGTTTTGCTAGTAAAAATGCCGGCAAGGGTCTGGCAAGGAAAATGTAAGTTTCTCTTCATAAGGAATAATATGCCATCAGTCGAAAGAATTCCTCCGGGCGCAATGTCACCAGAAAGCAGTTTACTCAGTCTCCAGAGGGTTAAAATAATTTCCAATCATTCCCTCAAGAAAAAAAAAAAAAAAAGAAAAGAAACCCTGAGTACAGCTAAGGCTCAGTTGTTTCTGTGCCGCTATTCCATCTCAACACGCGAACGTCGGCTGCATGAATGGATGTTTGCCCCATGTTTTGTATTATATCGCTCATTCTTGTTGAAATATATGTATGCTTACTCCGTGTTTACATGATATCAATTACGTGAGCCGGAATTTATTTATGTTCATGCTTGATATGTTCACTTGCTGTCAGGAACTGGAGAACTATTTTTGTTGAAATTAGTTCATGGAATCATACATGTCTATTTAACATTATTTACGTGAGCGGGATGCTCACTTGCTGTCGAAGTTTATCAAACCGTCGTAATGAAAGGACTTTATGCTTAATCCGTTACCCAGGTTTACATCAGGGGCTCATGAGTTCCTTTGGCATTATGTAACATGTTGAAACCTGCGGCAAAGAGGTGATTTTCTTAATTGTGAAGCGTTACACCATCAGTATGTAAAAAGGGGCCCAGATTGTGCACACAATTACGATTTGTGACACTGTTTTATAATTCTGTTCGAAGGTACTTTCATGAAGTTCTTGTCATGATGTAATAGACTTCTCTGACAAGGATTAAAATGATTGTAACATACCTGTCAATGTTTTCCAATTCGATCCGAAGACGCATCGATGAGTATCAACGGTAGAGATTAAAGCTCCACGCAACTTCATGTTGCAATCATTTTTTACTGAGTTGCTTTCGGTGACAAAGAAACTGGAGTAATCGACACATGCATGTTGTCAAAATTTAACCCTTGTCCACGTTGACAGGCGCTATTTTTACTCCGTGTTATACGAAGGACTAGATATACATGAGCTCATCTACACGTACATGCTTACTAGATCCCCTCATTACGTTTGAAGCCTGATACCGTCATACGTTTGTGGACGCAGATTACGCATACGTTTTATGTATGTGCATATATATATAAATATATATATATATATATATATATATATATATATATATATATATATATATGTATATATATATGTGTGTGTGCGTGCGTGCGTGCGTCTGTGTGTGTGTGTGTGTATGTGTGTGTGTGTACTGTATAGCTGAATTGTGTTGCCGTTTTAAATCCGACCCACAGGCGTATTCTTAAGTTTTGAAGGTAGAGACTACAGCCATAGCTGACATATTGATACCTTACTGTGTTACAGTTATGTTGTGGTCAGGTTGATGCTTGTGATATGTTTACGTGCTGTCATCATAACCTTTCTCGTTGTGTCTTATCCTATCTGGGCTTCTGAGCTACATGTGTCATGCCATGATGCAGTTATATGCAATAACACAGACCTCTAGCTTAAAGTAACTTCTGATATATCAAAGAGTCATCTTATACATGTATTGGCTTTCAGCGTCATGTATCGTATCATGATGTAGTTACACGTGATAACACAGATTTTCTCCTGTCAATTAACTTGATATACCAAAGGCTGTTCCTATATAAGCTTCTCGGCTCTAAGTATCAGGATTTGTAATGCCAAGAAGTAGTTATATGCGATAACACATATCTCTAACTTTTGAAGACCGATTTACCTGTGGACGCAGATTGTGAACACCATGATGGCAACTTTAGCTCTGATGTCACTCATTCCAAAATCGGTCCAGATATACGGTTTAGGTCTTCAAATCATGTCAAAGTAATGCTGTTTGCTATTGAGTTTGCTTGCAGTAACGCAAAACTTGGTCACCTGTTAGGAGTCATTCATTGCTGACAGAGATTTTGTTACCATGCAAATTGATCGGCATGCGCGCCATCGTGCAAGCCAGTGATTATAAATCTCTGTCAATCATGGTATCAATTTTCATTTGATTTCACATTCGAAACGTGATTTTGTAGGATCTTTTCATTACTTCCATATATTGGTACTTTTGTACCGATTTTAACAATTTTTTTGTTCATATGTTCACTTATATGTTGATGTGCAGCACCCTCTCCGACCTCGTGGTTCCCAAAATTAAACTTTGAGTTATGAGAAAACGATCCATGCAAGGGAATGTATGTAGTGTTATAAAGAATGTTGCACACATGTTATGTCAAAGTAATTCTATACAAGAATATATTGAGGACATTCCCTATCTTTGTATCACATTGTTTCTAATGTATTACTTGCGGCTAAAAACCACTGTACCGATATTTTTGGACATCACGTTTACTCTCAAATCAAAATGCGAACCTTTTCTATTGTCCGTAAAGTTCTACTGAATAATACAGATTCAATTCCAACTATATGTTACGCGATGTATGCAACAACCGCCTTGCATGTGTCAATCACTATGTTTATTTACTGGAAACAACTGTTCTCCACAAGTGGTGGAAATAGGGTAATTGGTCATATTTACATGTATGATGTTAAATATGCCGCATATCGTTTCCAGTCTCAACGGCTCTCCATTCCCGCAATGCACAAAAATATCGAGATATTTGTTATCGCAATGTCTAATTCAACAGCATGGTATGAGATGCCACTGCTATTTAGTTTTTATTTTGATTATACCCCGACCACCAATCTTTGGTCATGTTGTGACGACACCATCAAACTATACTGCTGTGTCGTCGGTTGTACATGTGTGATCATAACATTATTCCTGGTTCTTTTACTTGTGCAGGGTCAGAAGCGGTCGTTCTAAAAATATTCTTTATACTATTTGTATTCATATATTCATGTTCAACAAAGTCTAAGCGGATATGTTGATGTTTTGATATCTTTATAAATATTGCTGTTAATCTGTCGGATGATGTGCACCCCAATCCGGGCCCTACCTTTCAATATTCAGACATGACAACATGTCAAGCGAAGGCCAGAGGCCTGTCATGGGACAAAACACGGTACATTCAAACAGCTTATGCAAATGATAGTATAGCTCTCACTGACACGTTTCTTTATCCAAAAGTAGTACTCTACCCCGTTTTCAACTGATCATCAGACGTGATCGTGCGGGCAGACCTAGGGGTGGAGTTGCTCTTAAAGTTTATGTGTCTCGTGCTGTCAACGTGAAGCGTCGTTGTGAGCTTGAATCACCAGGCATTATTATTCTGTGGACAAAAATTCGTCATTTAACAAATTAATTTCTTCTTGCAGTAGTGACCCCCCCCCCCCCCCCCATATGCCACAATTTCTTTTTGGACCAAACTCCAGGATTCCTACGAACTTGCACGTGGGGCAGCTATAGGTAATATAATTGTTGAGGTTCTAACTGCAGATCCAAAAATTTATCAAGGGAAAAAACTACTAGGTTTCTCGGTAGCCAACTGCCTTACCTCTCATTTTGTCGATTATACCCGTATTATGCAGACGGCGTCATCTTGTGTCGACCAAGTGATAACAAACATCCCTAATTATGTTATTTTATCATGGGCAGTGGGCAACAGCCAATTAGATGGCTGCATCTCAATCTTTGACCAGTGTTAGTATCAGCCTTAACCACGGCTCCATCAAGCAATTTACAATGAACTTTTTGTCGTTGTTTTATGAGGATGAATAACATTTATCTATCCAAAAGAAACTATAATTTTGTGTTTCTGGGCTATAGATTTGAAGCAAACAGTTTGGGGTGTTAAAATTTTTCGAGGTAGGCCTGAACGTTTTATTTACATACATGCAGCGCAATCTGTTGGCAGAATTGCTAACTTCCATTTGAAACGGTTGACCTCCCGTTTCCACCATTTAGCATTTCTAAACGATTCCAATATATGATGTTAAAGTTGAACACAGTGTTTACTGACAGTGTTTGCATGTGTGTGTGGTGCTCTAAGGTTGGTAATATCAATGGAACTCCTTGCTTAGAATAACTTAAAAACACTTAAATTCATTGCGGTAATTTGACACCACGCGTTGTGATTGCAATGAAGTGCCACTTTACTCAGAGATCAGCTGGGTAGCTGGTAGACCTGCGTAGGCATATTATGCGAAAAGTGCTGCATTGGGGGTAATTATTAGAGTTATATTAAGTCTAATCATGATAGAATAGACTTTAATACTCCCCCCATCCAGTGATTGTGATATCATCACAATCGCTAGATGGGGAGTATTTAAGTCTCTAACAATATACATGTATCTGTATCCGCGCCGATTGCAAATTGTGATCACTGCTCTGTTAGTGCCAGCCTTTTTTTCTCGCATGAAGAAAGATCTGCCTTTTGATAGATTAGTTTGGGATTATACTAATACTCACTTCGATGATTTTCGAACAGAATTGAATACAATAAGCTGGGACAACTATTTTGTGACCGAAGATGAAGATACAGCTTGTCATCGTTGGACCAGTACCTTTTGTTGATGCGAGGGAAACTATTCATAATAAAACAGTAAATATAAGGCAGCAGGATACTCCGTTGTATTCCACCAGTTTTCGTCGGCAAAAAAAAAAAAAAAAAAAAAAAAAGACAAAAACAAAAACAAAACCAAAAACAAAACCAAAAACAAAAACAAAAACAAAAACAAAAACAAAAACAGAACAAAACAAAAATTCACGTGCATCAGAAAGCCAAAATGTCCAGCCCATTCCAAAGCATTGCGTTTCTACAGACAATTCAGATATGATCAATGAATTAAGAGCAGCAGGGGGTGGCTACTATGACCGTCGATGCAAGAAAGGTTGGTGGAAAAGTGCTCAGTTCTTCATAAAAGGAAACCATGTACCTCTCATCTTCGCTGTAGAGCAAAATGGTACTTCTTATTCGGACAAGTAACTGAAGGCTGAGACACTGAACTGAAATCTTTTGGCAGATTCTTCAAACCATACGTCTTCAAATTCTATATGCACCGACGCTACGCTGGGTAGCTTGCAAATTAATGAAAATCTTGTATATGTCATTTTCCAAAGTCTCGGTACAAGCAAAGCAAGTGGTTCAGATGGGTTGAGCGCACAAATGCTTAAAGAAGCTGCACCAATTATTACTTCATCTCTATGTAGGCTTATATATTTGTCCCTTTCAAATCAAATTTTTCCATCTGAATGGATAAAAGCGAATGTGACTCCTATTTACACGAGTGGGAATGCTTTTGACTGTAACAACTACAGACCGATATCACTCCTAAGTTGTTCAGGGAAAATAATGGAAAAGGCGATTTATAAGCACTTATTTAATTTTTGTAAGGATAGTCTAATGATCACAGATCAGCAATCTAGCTTCACTGCAACTGGCGGAACAGTAAATCAGTGGATCGACCTTTACCACCAGCTTTGCAACCCTATAGTCGGCCAGAAAAAAATAAGAGTCATCTTCTGTTATATAACAAGGGTATTCGATCGATTTTACCATCTAGCATTATTACAGAATCTGGCCAATAGTGGGGCTACTGTGGTGCCCCAGGGGTGGTTTCAAAATTATCTTACAAATCGAAAGCAAAGGGTGGTTATGAATGGGGAATCGTCTTGCTGGGCTACATTGAGGCTGGTGTGCCTCAGTCCTGTGTCCACTTCTGTTTCTCATTTGTATAGCTGATATAGTTGATGTTATTCACACTAATGTTCGTTTATTTGCTGATAACACTGTGCTCTATGTCTCAGTTGAGGATCCTGTATCGGCTTCCAATGAAATCAACGAAGATTTGCAATCTGCTTCTAGATGGTCAGTGACTGGCTTCTGACATTCAATCCGAGCAAAACGAAGGGACTGGTAATAAGCAGAAATCATCATAGTGTGGCCTATCCTGCTCCTAATTATGAGGGAACAACTATTAAAAATATCAAGGAATATAAACATCTCGGCCTGTTACTATAAGTAAACTTATCTTAGTGTTCACAAATCAAATCTATTTGTACCTAATCTGTGGAAACGGTTGGGTTTGTATGTAGTTTTTAGAATCAAATAAACAGACGTTCTCTTGAGATTTTGAAATTTTCGTTCATACGACCACTCTTGGAATGCGGAAATGTAGTATTCAATAATTGTTGAGCCAATGAAACTGGACTAAAAATGTGCAACTGGCAGCGGCCCGTACAGTAACAGGGACACGGCGTTTTACTAGTCATAGTCAAATTTACAAGGAGACAGAATGGAAACACTGTTTGTTCGAAGGGAGAAACGGAAATTAGGATTGATGAACAAGATTTTCAACTACTACAATGTATCTGTATAATTTGCTTCCGGAGACAGTACAGAGTAGAACAAGTTACAACGTCTGTATGCATTCTAAGTTCACTATTTTTCGAACACGTACAGGTTTGTTTAGAAACTCCTTTTTTCTCCATCAACCATAAAGCTGTGGAGCAATTTACCAATTGAAGTTAAAAGAAGTGAGTCTGTACAAATATTTAAAGTTAAACTGAATAAGGACAGACCAAAAGGCAATGATATATATTATGTCGGAAAAAGGAAAGAGAATATATGAATTGCGCTGTTATGCATGGCATCCAGTTCCCTCAACGCTGATTTGTTTAAAGTAGGTGTAGTTTCAACACCACAATGTTATTGTGGCACAGGAAACGAAGATACTTTTCATTATTTTTTAGAGTGTCCACATTATACTGCAGAACGAATTCTTTGGCCATTTCCTGCTCCCCAATCATTTATTCTTTCAAGAAATAAAACAAATTTAAACTAAAGTCAGGTGCGTGAGAAACTCTTGGAACAATGTTTTGGATATTGACCTGACCTAACCGTGTTGATGTATGAAATGTTTTATAAATCACGAACAGTAAATACGAGTAACATCGAGAACGAATTAACTGTTTTGGGTTCGGCCTTGCGTGTCAGTAAAACTAGGACGTCATTGCAGCTTGGGAGTGGTCTTTTGGACATTTTTCTACGCAAACTTCACAGGATCAGGGAAGGGCGTATCCAATTAATGCTTACTTCCTTGTTCCCAGCAGGAATGGGTTTAATAAGAAGAGGAACAAAGTATCACTTCCCTGTTTTGTCAGTTCAGGGTGTTTAGTGACCCATGTTCACAGGTAAAAACAACATTGTGTTCTGTTCCCTTGATCTGCTGAAAAATCATGGCTACGGATTTGCAACGAACACTAAAAGGTTTTGAGTTCGTGGTACAGTTGACATTGTGTATTAACTTAATGCAAGATGTACGAAGATTAACAACTAAGCTCTCTCTTTATTTTTGGCCAAAGTAACGTACCGGTTAGCTGACCTTATAAGACAGTCAGTCATCTTGTGTCCGTCTGTTGTCGTCTTCGTCGTCCAAACATGTACATTGTGGACTTCTCTGGAATCGTTAACCTGATCCTCTTCAAAGTTGTTGGGTTCTACCCTGGGCGGGTCTACTGAGTTTGTTCAAATGGCTGTACCCCCAAAGACTTTCTCAGTTTATAAAAATAAATACATTTTACCTTTTTTCTTGATAAAACGTATAATCTTTTCCAAGACCACGTGATCAATTGCTTCGAAATTGCCCTGGAAGACATTATTTGTTCAACAGGTCGCACCGCGATTTCTTCCACTTTTTCATTTTCACCATTTTAGCTTTGCTGGCATATTGTCGCAGAGCTTATGCGATTACTCAGGTCTGCCTGTCCATCTGTTCGTCCATAAGCTTTTTGCTTGTGGACGCGATACAGTCCACAGTCATCGGGTTAGCCCCATATATCTTTCGAAATTTAGCAAGCTCTTAAATCTAGGTCGTGTTCGATGTTAATGGCCCCACATACAGCAATATGTAATATGTGGGTCAAAATATGAAAATTTAGTAGGCACTGCAGCATCCTTAATTTTCTTTACAAATCTTCATGAAATTAAATGGATTGCGGAGGAAGACGAAATCTCAATTACACATTATACTAGTGACGCCATCTGTAATTTGATGGAAATTATGAGCCAAAATGTGTTGCTAGATAAATGAAAAATAAATGAACTTGACATGCCAAATTTATAGAATATATAGATCTTGTCCTACCCTAATATATAATGTAAGTGACCTTCAGCTACTTTTGTTGGGTCACCAGACCTGTAATGTTAAAACATGTATATGTAATGGCAGGGGGTAGCTTGGACAACAATGGCAAAGAGTATTGAGATTCCAGATCAAATTTGCACTTGCGTACATTGTACATAAGACCCTACTTGGTGACCTCATGTTTTCGAGTTTGGCACTTTGCCAAGTTTACTGCCTTTCCTTCAGTAACTTAAAAGGTTATTGCCTGATGTGAACAAGTAGACCATGCTTGGAAAGGTGGATGCGAGGCGCATATTTTGAACATTACAATTTTTCAATCCGATTTAAAAATAGGTCACATAGCTATTTGGAATAAAGCGGGCACAATGTGAAAATTTTGTAAATTCTCTGCGCCCCACAGTTTTTCAATTGTGCCCATTTGGTACGGATGGTCATAAAATTTGTTGGGATTGTGGAGAAGCTCAGAAGATTTCAGTTGCGTAGAATACTAATGGCGCCATCTATAGCTTGACAAAACTTATGAGCCAAATGTCTTGTAAAATACAAAATTCTACATCTCAACAAATAATTGAATGAGATGTCACATTAACATCCATTGCTAAAAGTTTTTATGATATCAGTGATCTTGACGTATTATGTTTAGATGACCAGGCCTGTAAAGCTGAAAGAAGCGATTTTGTAATGGTAGGGTGTAGCTTGGACATCAATGGCATAGAGAATTGAGCCTATCAAATCAAACTTGCACTTGAGCACATGGTACACAAAAGTTTTCTTGGTGACAGACCTATGGGTCACCGTTACCTAATTATTATGAAGTTTGAGGTTGTCTAGGTTTAAGATCTGCGGTGATAACGCACCACCTACTGTATAGCTGTAACATCACTTCACGATAACACTATTTTAGTTTAAACATATTTCATTGAACTGAACTGCCTTGGTAGTACATAGACTAATATGGAAGCTTTTCAGATGAGTCAAACGCACATAATACATACGGGACTAAACAGTACAACTGGTAAAAAAGAGACATAACTAGGAAACAATCTAGGATACGTGCTTATAGCGCCAGAAAATGAAAAGCTTAGAATTCAAATCTCCTAGATAATGCTATATAATTTAGCACAGCATCGACGATTTTCTTATTATCATCGTGACTTATATCGTCATTTCCTTGCTTGAAATGTGCGAGGAAGAGATAGCTGTACACATGTACGATATTATTGAGTTTACTTCCGGTGCCAGAATATGACAAAATCCAAAAGATGATGCCTATGGGCTGCCACATCCTATTATTTGCGGATGATACCACTATTCTTGAAATTGTCCACGACCCAACCGACACTGCTAAAAACCTTAATTCTAATATTGTACAAATTCATCTTTGGAGCAAACTCTGGCGATTGACATTTAATGCAATTAAATCAATTTCTGTAATCTTTTCATCGGAACAAAATAAGCTTTGCCTTCGGGTCGGGTGTTGTGCTTGTGGTCGGATCAGGGTACAGGCATAAGCCCCTCGTTGGCGGTATCAATTTCTTGAGTAAACATTCTCTTGAAAGGTAGTGATGATTTGTTAGACACCAATACTGAATAGATCGTTGAGGCTGTTCAGATATTCACAGCAGAGTCCAGACGTTTTATCTTCTTATTTGGTATTGAATCTATGTATAAGTCTTCATTATTTGGCATCAGTTGTATTACTCGCTTAGAAGCTGTGAAATTAGTCTTCTATTTCGTGCTGTGTGTATTGTATGTACTCCTGCGTGTCCTTATATGCACTCGGGTTTAATATCAACGGATAGTAAGGTTGATTTCAGTTTTGATTTGAACTTTCGAGTGTGCCAAAGGTAAATGCAGGAAGGGTGGAAGGAATCGCCGTAACGTATAGTTCTGAATTTTACGTGTCTAATATTGAGGTAGCTTACGCAAGTTAAAATTAGTGGTAAGACCGACGTCACGATGAACTAGGTCGTATAAGTACCTTGGAGTCAATTTCTTAACTGTCTTATAAAAAAAAGGACCAGTTTGTCACATTTACGTCTATCAAATCGTGTTTGCCAACCCATCTCGGATAGAAGAAGGGGACAGGATGTGTGTCTCTGTGCAAATTCAGGCAGCTTCATACTGAATGGCCCCAAAAAATGAAGGCAAGACGTCCTTAGACTTATCAAAGGCTGCACAGCCATATTAAATGATAGGCCATGTCACTGTTGTGTATAAATGTGTAGGGGCTCTGCGGGGTAGTTTGTATTTCAGTCTGACCAGCGGGGCTAATCGTTATCTAGACTTATTAATGATACGAGTAATATGGGACTGCCATGAGAAATTATGTGTTAGTGTAATTCCTTCGTGTGACTGTTCGTTTGCTTCAGGTACAGCTGTGTTTCTCAGAAAGAGAGGTGGGTGAGCCGGTTTGTCTTCTTTTGGCCGTAAAAATAACAGATAAGGATTTGATTGTATTGAAACAAACTCGCCAAAGTTTGTCCCAGGCATGGATCCTGCCGAGATCGGTATTAATACGTTCAGCTGAAGTATTAGAAAAATGGACAATTTCAATAATGCTGGTGTCGTTGGCAGAGAGTTTGACATTGCACGCTGTGCCGTCAATTATGTCATTTATAAACACAAGAAAGAGCAGAGGGCCAAGGATGAAGCCTTGTTGTACACCAGCTTCAACAATTACCCGAGAAAAAGTTTGACCACAGATGGTGGTGCGTTGGGAACGATCTGACAAGTAACTGCTGATGAAATCCGATATGGGACTTAAGAAGCCAAGTTGTATTAGCTTGAACAAGAGACCCTCGTGCCATACCTGTTCAAATGCCTTTGCTATGTCAGGAAAACCATCCGTGTTGCTTTCCTCAGTTTGAGTCCGATGTAAATGTCATGGAGGATAGAGACGAGCTGCGTTACAGTGGCTTCGTTCGCTTTGAAGCCCAAGGTTTTAGTGCTAAGGAAGTTATTTGTTATTAGGTACTCATAAAAGACGTTATATGGAAGGCATTCAGAAACTTTTGAAAAGTTACAAAGCAAGTAAATATCCAGATAGTTTTCATTAGATAGTTTATTATTCTACCTAAAAATGGACAGACGTTGGATCTTTTCCAGGGAATGGGGAAGTGGGAATGCTGTAAAGAGTACTTAAAGAGTTTAATGAGAGGGCGAATAAACTGTTTGCAAATGTGAAGAAGCAGATAAGGCCAGTACGATGCAGCGTCATCAATGGATTCAAAGACTGCTAGACCCGTATCCCGGTGAGCATCTTGCAGAGCACTGTTAAGGTTATCAAGTGAACCCACTTGTCATCCCAGATTGTTCATTTGAAGGGTCGGTCTCTAGGGTTCAAAAGGGAGAAGGAGCAAAAGATAAAGCATGATTAGATGCAGAAAAGGGTGGTAATATACCCGAATTTAAGACATAACCAGGAGAATCAGTGGTCCTGAGGTCCAGTAAATTTTCAGGGTATTCCAAAGCGTGGATATGTCTGGATATGAGTTGACAGAAGTTGTTTTGCTTGACGATGTCAAAGAAGAGCTGACCAAGTTAACTGTCATTGTGGATAGAGTCCCAGGATTGGCACCGGCCATTGAAATCACCAGTAAGTGTAAGATTACATGGATTGAGTTCTAATGCAGTGGGTATAGAATTAGAGAGAGTATTAATAAATAAGTCTCTTTCAGATGCGGCCTGATCAGGAGGGCCGTAAGATACACATATGAGTATCATACCATTTGTAGATGTGATATCAATGCAGATGCATTTAATGTTTGGCAATTCGAGATAAGCACTTATGGAGAAAGGTAGATGGTTCATGACATAATGTGTGACACCTCCGCCGTTGCCTGATTCTCGATCCTTGAATAAGGTTGGGAACCATCTGTAGTCAGGAGATCGTTAGGAAAGCCAGTCTCGAGCCAAGTTTCAGAGAGAGTGATAACATCAATTTTCTCAGTCTCAGCCAGGAGGTGCAGTTCGTTAGGTTCACCTTCACTTTTAATGCTGCGTACGTTAGCACGACAGATAGAAAAAAAATCAAGATATTGTCAGTTGGCCCTTGGTTGGGATGAATGTCACAGAAAATAATTTGTTCAAAGTTATGATAATGTGGCGCAGGTTCCGAAATACTACGATAACCGGTGTGAGGGGCAGAAATATTAGAAAGCAGAAGGAGAAAACTACTGCATCGTGACATTTAGCCTTAGTGATCTGCACGTCCATATCCAAAACACAAATAGCATTACAGGCCAATGGCAGTTCTGTACTGTTGCAAACATATATTCATTATGGAGGTTCTTCAAAGGGAAGAGAAATTACATTTGTTGGACACTGCGGGACGTAAACGTACATTACTCGATGCATGTATCTATGATCAGTAGTATCAATTGTATACACTTTTAGACACACATGGGATAACACAAAACAAGTAAACAGTAGCGCAAAAAGAACAAAAGGCCCGTACATGGCGCAAAGTATACAATGTAGTGACCAAAACGCCGGAATAATACACAGTATTTCCAAGAGCATTATGAGCTGCTGCTAACAATAACCTATGACTAGTAAGTAAATTAAATGACGATAAGTAATGCCAATAATATAACTGTTCTGCTAAGTAAGCGAGTGAAGTTCATACTGACACCAATGTACCTGAGCATACTTAAATTGTACTTGACAGATGTGCTGAAAAATTTAACCACATACTGTGTATATCGGACGATCGATGTGTCCATTTACAGATTGTAGTTGGGTGGTCATAAGTTTCAGGTAAGGGTTTGAGACTGGCAATGCATGAACAGAGATAGAACATGTTGAGTCACCGAAATATCGCGAATCATGTCTGCGTCAACCATAGATCGCTGGTGACACCATCAACAATGTTGTTGCCTGAGGAATTTTAATCAGCTTGTGGAACGGAAATAGTAAAACCAAATAACTATAGGTGTTTCAAAGCACGTATGAAGCTGCACTGACAAATATATTATGTGTTGTGTATATACATAGAAATGGGAGGATGCTAGTAGTTAAATCCTCTCAGCGTAAGAATCTAGAAGTAACATGAATACAACTTATCGTCAAACTTAATTTGATGATGATGAATCAGATCTTATTTACAGTCATCCTTACAGCTAATATGTACATGCAATATAGATACATAAAGTATAATAATACTCATGAATATTTTACCAAGTCAAAACAATATAGTAATTCCAAGCATGCTGCATGAACCCGAAGAATAGAGAGAGTTTGGCAGCACCTAAAGTCCTTTAAAGGACGGCAATAATCATTGAGAGCACAATTTTGTAATATCGTGTAAAGTCAGCGAGTGTGGGTGACCAACATGCTTGAAACAATGGGATGCAAAAAAACAAACAAACAAAAAAAACCCCCACACTCATTTGCCTACAGGCACGTTGAAATACAAGGACGAAAATCGTGAAACCTTTGCAATTTCAAAAGCGAAGGAAGGTGAAAAAAAGCTTTTGGGCTGATTAGGTGGAAGTCGTAGCGGTAAATGTCATGCGTATCAAAACGTACCATAATGGATCCACGAGTATTCAAGGGACACCAGCCAGGCTTGTGGTAACATGGGTCCCAAAGTTACCGCATATGAATGCATACATTACATTTTGCCAATCATACCTTGTAATGCAGTGAAATAAATGCGAGATACCTGAAGAACATCAGGAATGATGATAAAGTGATCATTACAGTGAAGCTGATCATGTAAGCTGACGATAAGTTTTTTCGGAGTCGAATCAACAACTTAGCTTGTAAACAACATGAAGAAAAGTAGGCCATACAACAAACATAAGGTTTACTACATGTCATGGGTTCACGATAAATACCATATTTAATTGAAATCAGCTGTCATCGAGTGAATCACATGCATACAATATTTCAAGGCACAGATTTTCGAACTGATACAGTAGCGACTGAAAGTAACTTAACCTCTGCGCGCGAGCAACCCGCGAGCAATTTGCGAGCACGGCCAGCAATTGCCCCCGAGTAACCCGCAGGTTAATTACAGATTGAGTCCATGTGTTAATGCGGGTGCCCGAGCGGGCGGGTGCGGGTGCGGGCATGGGTTGCCCCCGAGCATCAATGCGTGTCTGTTTGGCCCGCGAGCCCAGCTGCGCCAAGATGAAGCTGACAACATCTATATACCTGCATGATATTATACAGTTTGTACGTACATGTACATGTACAATTATATATTTCTCTCATTTGGGAGATATAATGAGTATGATGAGGATCGTTACTCGCTTTTTCATTTTTTTTTTCATTTCATTGAAGCCAACATTTGCTTCTCTCTTAAACTAAGAAAAGTATGAGCAGCAGATGTCTCACATTCACACACACACACACACACACACACACACACACACACACACACACACACACACACACACACATTACTGTTATCTAATCCGAGTATACAGCTCTGAATCTTCCAACTGATTACATTATTTAGTTGCTATTAGTCGTATCACACACACACACACACACACACACACACACACACACTTGTAGCGTGTCACTAGTGGGGATGCATCGTTTTCCACCTCATAAGACATAACTGGGAACATCATCAAGTGGGTACACACACTACAACTGGGGACACACACTTTTAACTGGGGACTTCCCGTTCTTTACTGTCCAACCAAAGACACAAACCAATTGTATTTGTGTCTTTTTGCCCAGAACCACTTCCTAGTAGGCAATATCCTATTCCGCAGTTCGAACTCTTTACTCTCCATAAGCTAACCTGTCCCTGTCTAACCTCTATATATATGGAATTACTATTGTCTATATTGCACACGTTCCTCTGTAAAATTTTGACATAGGCTGTATCAGCCCAAATAAATTAAAGGGTCTTCAGCGGGTAACTACTCAACATGTTTCGGAGCCTTTTACCCGTACACGTCTCTCTGAGTAGCGGCTCCTTGCCTAAGCTAAATATCCAGCAAAGACAACCCACATAATAATGAATAAATATGAACGTGGCAATTGATGAATTAGCTAAATATGTGAAGTTTTGCTTGTAAATGCAGAGCTTCATATCAAAGAAGAAAACCTGTCAAACAAACCATAATTACCAAATTTTCATAGTACAGGTTCAGATAAGAACAATTTGACTTACCCCTGAACCAAAATGTACCCTTTCTAGCTGGACAGCTTTTCCTAGTTAAACCATCCGCCAATGTTTAACTGAAGTGGAAACAAGCTGGGGCATTATATTCAGTCCCAGTGATTGTAAAATAAACAGTTGCAGCTAGACCACCTGTACAAACCAAGGAAAATCCTAACAAGGACTGCAACAATGTACATCCTGTACCAGAGATGTAAAACAAACTCCATGATGACACCTACTCCTCAAACGATTAAGCTCTATTTAACTGCCAACCCTGAGTCAATGTGTCAACTTAATGTGTCAGGTTTGTGACACTTGAGAAAATACTGTCAATTTTGAGTAATTTTTTAATAGTGAGTAAATGTGTATTTAGGCATGTCAGAAAAGAATGGAAGTCATTATTATTTATGCCAAAAACATGCTATCAAAACAATTTTTCTTAACAGGATTTTAAGTACAATTAGGCAAACATGCAACTGCCGTAGGCCGCTTCTTGCTACCTGTAGCCCCTGGGGGTTTACCTAACAGAAAACATGTAAGCCTAAAATTTCTGATAGTGAATTTTAAAACAGAAAGATGCCAAAAGATAAAGTTAAGTAGCAAAACAGACAAGTCTAAAAACTGTAGATTATTGCAGCCAGACTTTCTAATAATCTTTGGATGTTAACAGTAGAATTATAGGGCAAGTCAGAAAAGAATGGAAGTCTTTTGTATTTATGTCAAAAGAATGCAATGAAAATATTAACCAGATATCAAGTACAATTAGGCAAGCTTGTAACTGTCGTAGGCCGCTTCTTGCTACCTGTAGCCCCTGGGGGTTTACCTAACAGAAAACAAGCTAGCCTAAAATGTCCGAAAGGTGAACGTTTAAACATAATGGTGTCAAAAGATGAAATTAAGTAGCAAAACAGGCAAGTCTAAAATCTCTAAAATTATTGAAGCCAAACTTTCTAACCATCTCGGGATATTTACAGCAAAATTTGTAGAAATATTTGATCAAAAGTACACCTTTGAATCCTCTTGACTCAAGTTTATTGTAAATAAATTTGGTTCTTGATGCAAAGTCCTGAAATTTAGAACAAATACGACCAAATCTCAAAATTTGTGACAAAAATGTATTATATCCAATAGTATCGGAAATATTACTGTCCGGGAAAGGATAATTAACTACTTCAAAGTTAAACTCATCTATTTTGTGATAGACTTTAATACAAAACCTGTCATTAGTGACCTGAATATCCAAGTCCAAAAATACATCTCTGAAACCATCTGAATTGTTACCCTCCAAAGGGATATCTTTTGGGTAAATTTCTTTAGCAATTTCATTGAAATTTTGTACATTTACACAAGCAATGTCATCAATATATCTTGCGTTGTTTGATAATTTTGTAACCATTTGAAAGTCCTTTTTCATCAATTTATTCATATACTTAAATTCAAGCCAGGTTAAATATAAATCTGCCAGTAAAGGGGAGCAGTTGCTACCCATTGGAATGCCTTTTATTTGTTGAAAAACCAGTGGTCCGCATTGAACAAAAGTATTATCCAAGAGAAATTTTATAGCATCTATCAAAGTTTCAACAGTGTAAGATTTAACGTTACTTTTTGAATATTTATTGTGTGACCAGTATGCTTTCTTTGTATATGAATTAATATTTATGTATGGTTTACCATTATGTTTAAACATTTTGCTAATTAATTCTGAAAGTGAACTTTTGACTTCATCTATTGGTAGATTTGTGTACAGTGTAGAAAAATCAAAACATTTGATATTTTTTGCCTTTACATCTTTGATTTTAGATACAAACTCGGAAGAATTGTTAATACTCCAAAAACAATTTATTTCACAGTTTCTGGAAATAGCATTACAGTATTTACGAAAATGATTCCTAATTGCAGTCAAACACAATGTTACTTCTTTTGATAATTGCTTTGTAGTACATTTTGAAGCACCAGCTATGAATCTAGATTTAAAAGGGTTTTTATGTAATTTGGGTATCCAGAACAAAAGTGGAATAGAGGAGTCCTCTTCAGAAATTTTGATATTAAAATTCCTTTTCATCTCATCTTTATGTGCATCAATCAAATTATCAATGGATTGTTTGTGTAATTTATAAACGTCATTTCCTCTTATGTCTGAAATATTGTTTATACCAAGTTCCTTTTTCAAAACATCCAGATAATATTTTTTGCAGATGATCCCAAAATTGTTACCTGCCTTATCTATGTTAGTGACTACAAATCTATCTTGTAGTTCTTTGACTGCTTTAGAAACTTTAGGCTGTTTTAGAAATTCTTAATGTGGGATTTGTAACGATAAATTCTATTTCTAAAGACTCTTTTCAAGTTTGATAACCATCCTTCAAATTTCTGAAATTCCACTTTTTCTTTCTTTGCCCATTTCATACAATAGGAGTCGAGTGCATCACATGTATCCTGAAAAATACTGTCAATATTCAACTTGGGACATAGCCGAAATTTTGTACCTTTTTTCATTATTTCTTTTAAACCTGAATTTTGTATTATATCCAAGTTACCTGTAAATACATGTTTGTGGTGTGCATCAACAAAATTAGAATATTTACTATTAGACATACAGTCACAATTCTGATTTGCTGCGATATCCTCAAGAGTAATTGAAGCCAGAAATTTTTTGGAATTCATGATACTTTGTCCAATATTGTTGCCATATTTATAGGAAATGATGGGGGGATCTTTTATTTTGCATTCCTTGGGAATCATGTTACGAACAAATTTCAATTTGAAAAGGGACTGAATGTTTAGTGAGTCAATGATTTTGTGTTTGAAAGGAATACTGCAAAACATTTGATCTAATTTTTTCTTATTAGAATCTGGTTTCCGAATAGTTGTTGTGTAAGCATACACAATTTCACAAAAATTTTGCGGAAATGTGTGTTCTGAATCAGTAAGACCCAAATGTTCATTAATTCTTGTTATGTCTCGAAATGATAGTGCTTTAAGAGCTGTATGTAATTGATCAATACCATTGGAGAAAGCCTGTAGTAAATTTTGGACATGGTCTTTTGTATCCATGTTCCTGCATTTCCTGTTTTTCCGTGATTTTCTTTGTCCATGACTTCTTCTTCTTCTTTGAATACCAGCCTGATTGTTATGAAAAGGTGTGTGATTTCTGTCAAGAGTTGTAAAGTCCAAATTCCTAACATCACCGAAGCCTAAAATTCTGTCATTGAGTCCATAAGGAAAAGCTGAATTAAGTGTTTTGATCCAAAAATCTTCCGTTTGTAATAATTTCCTTGTGTTAACATAACTGTCTTGGTCTAACAAATTTGGCTCTATGTAATCAATAATTTGTATCCGGCAATCCAAATGTGAATGTTCTGCAGAATTGAAATGGTTACACAAAAAAGTGTTTAACTTGTGATTTTTAATTGTAGTTTTATGACCACTGAATCTCTTTTTAATTGATTGAGTAGTTAGGCCCACATATTGTGCTTTACATTTGATGCAGGATAACAAATAAATGATATTGGTAGATTCACAAGATAATACCAAATTTTCCAATCGGGGGTTCCTTAATTTGAATTTTTTGTTTGTAACGTTACTGTGAAATTCTTTGTTCTTTGTGAAATTTGACTTGCAGAATAGACAGTTACAATTTCCATCAAAACATATTCCAAAATCAGCGCTCGAGGCTAACGCTGAACCGTTTTCATTGTTTATCTGACTGTTCATGATTGTATTAAATTTTAAACATAATGTTCTTTTCTGCACAACAGGGGCAATCCTCATTATCCAAGTGGGGCCATTTTAACATTGTGTTTAAATAACAGATATGTGTGACTTCTTTCATATGCAGAATAGTAGAGAAGTGGGGAAGTCTTTGGTTAAAAAATAGCCCCAGTTAGTTTGGAAAGAACAGAAATGTGTCCCCAATCGTAGGGTGTTACAAACCTACACCGTCACACACACACACACACACACACACACACACACTAACATACATATACTTGCATGTGTATCCCCAGGAGGTATATTTTAGCAAGGAGGGTAGCCTCCTACCTTTCTTGATTTTAGTGCTAGTTTAAACGTATTTATGTATACTGGATAGCCAAATAGTACAAACATTGTCTAATTTAGGGGTTCTCCAGAGACGGAGACGTGCAATAATATATACAAGACTCACAGGACAATACAAATCATGATAATATGACTATGAGATGACCGTGCATGATATAAATTTGACTACAAATACTAATATAGACTTGATACAACAATTGAACAATACGTTTACACAGATGCATGCAAACAAGCTTACGCACATGTTTACACACCCATATGGGATGACCATAGGTGGTGACTGAAAGGGAGATACTGGCCCGAGCATAATCTCCCGCTCCGGGTGTTCCACGGCATGGCCCGCCGGGGGTCAGGCGACACATGATGCTCGTCCGAATGCATACCACTGGGTACGGCGAAGCACTATGGCGGCATACACGAGCCGACACCGTGATGCCACAATTGCACCCAGCAGCTCGGGTGTTCCTTCCCTGCCTGGCAAATGTCAACCACTGTGGTCCTATGGGAGCGCAAGGCATTTCTCCAACATTAAATTACAGAGATATATACATATTTTGACCGGTTTCTCAGAGCATATCTTAATACCAATGTCAGCGAAAGTCTCGTGTTCTTGTTTTGTTGGCTTGTCTGCTTAGCAGGCCTTAGCAGACCCAAGCAAGCCAGATAGAAAGATGGCACGAGAGGCTAAGCAGGCACGGAACTAGCCCCTTTCTAATTTTCTGATGTATGTAAAAGACTGTTAGCCATTTGCCTGCTAAACATCCGTTCTTGGCGGTCTACTACCCCCCGGCGATACATAGTGTATCGCCCCAAGAAAGTCTGCTTAGGAGGCAAGTTAGCCATAATTTCACCCCCGATTTACTATTTACTAGTTCAGTGGCAAGCGTTAGACCATGGACTATAGGTCCCTGGTTAGACTGAGTCCGTACCCAAATTTTCAATGGTATTTGTTCCTTGTCCTGAAAAATATGATGTAGCAAAATTTTTAAGTCACTCAGCAGGTGACAGTGTGGGGGCAAGGTTTTCTTTTTCGGAGTGACTATTTTCACCGTACTGTGAGAACGGTGATGATAAAATTTGGTCCATGTTCATCTAATGGTGAGAATAGGGGCTGCTTTATTTCTAACGTACGGCGATGAAAAGAAGTCAACCAGGGAAGAATATTTTGGAAAAGCATTGTGTCATGATATTGCACACAAAAAGAATTGGAACAAACATTTGCTGAAATAATAAAAAGGCCTAACATCCAAGTTAAGCATGGTTTATAATGAGATCTGCTGAGGTGTTGTTTCAGCTTTTATTATCTAATAGTTTTTATAGAGCCAACACTGTATTTTTATGTGAAAAGGCAAAAATTTAGGTAACAAGACAAAGTAAGAACTTTTTTTTTTAATATTGTCACAGATGGAAGGAACGGAACTTAAGGGTAACTTATAGATCTATCTTGTTTTGACTTTAGTTAAGGATCGCATTAAAAAAAATCCACGAAGCAACAAAAATGAAAGACTCATAGGTGGGTAGAGTAAATTCATATACATTAATTTGAGATGTTAAAAAGCCAAGCATTTAATGCTGTCACGGTGCCAAGGTAACTGCTTTACAGTAAACCCTCCGTAAGTGGGCACTTTGCTTTGGTCCCGTTTCCTACTGACTACACTATAAAGCTAGCTATCTCCCTAAAGTAAGCATTTCTCCAATCTTAAACTGCCTCAGTTCTATGCAACAAGCCATAACCATAAATTTGCGAAAAGGCTCTTAATTTCAATTTCCAGATGGTGAAAATAGAGCCGCCTCTATCCTCACCGTGAAAATATACCAAACTGTACCATCACCGCCATACGGGGAAAATAGACCAAACCGTATCCTCACCGTACGGTGAAAATAGACAAAACTCCTTCCAAACGCTATTCTCACCTCACGGTGAAAATAGACCAAACGCTATTCTCACCGTACGGTGAAAATAGGATTCAGGATTCAGGATTCAGGATTTTTATTTTAACCAAATTATGTGTACAAAAGAATAGTAGTTTGGTACATACAAAGTATAGAAATAAGCAAAGTAGCATTTGAAGAATAAAACAGAAGAGAGTAATCCATAATTTGGTCAAGGAGATACACATTAAGATCTTTGACAGACCGCTATCATGTGTACCACCCTGCATGCAAATGACCATAAACTATTTATCAAAAAAAAGTGACCATGTAACTGGTAAGACTTTTATCAAAAAGGCAGGGGAAATTCAGAGTCCAAAAATATAATCAATTTGCATTACAAATATAGCAATTTTGAATGTTGCAAGACATTTCATACGTATCAATAAAATATTTCTTTATGTATTGAGAAAAACCAAAATAACTATGAGTATGTACCTTCTCTTTAACAACCTCAGATGTCGCATTTAAAACATTAACAATTTCATGTCTTATACACTTTCGAGCGAACGCATGTTGAGTACGTGCTACAAATAATCCCTTTCTTCGGGTGTCATGTTCATGAACTTGGGGGGTTGGTGTAATTGGAAATTGATAAAAATAGACAGGAAGCCGGTTATTTTTATATTTGAAAAAAAATTTTAGGATTTGAACTGTATGTATATCGACTAATTTGAGTAAGTTTCTGGATTTAAAAATAGGTTCAGTGTGTGCATTGTAATTACTATGATTGACAATCCGAACAGCTTTCTTTTGAATTTTAACTAATCTTTCTAATTTGTGACCCCATACAAGAAGACCGTAGTTAAAATGTGGCAGGATTAAAGAATTATAGATGATTTGGAGAATATTTGAGGGTAGAATTTTTTTTAATTTATTCATGATGCCGATGGTCTGAGAAATTTTTGAAGCAAGCCAGAAAATAGCATCGCTCTTTTTTTTTTTTTTTTTTTTTTTTTATTTCGTTTGATTTAAACATATTTCTTCATTCTGGATAGCCCCACAGGACAAAAAGTTGACTAATACAATGGGTTCTCCAGACAGGGAGCGACAAAACAGAATATGTACAACATGCAAGGAACATCGCAAAATTACGTAAGCGTATGTTACACTAATGAATGTATCAACACAGATTGTTGGATAATCAATCAGTAAATAACTTGAGAACAAAATAATGACATAGTGTCGACTAATGACCAGAAAAATGAGAGAAAATAGTTAACTTACATCACCACCTATCCAATTTACATTTGATTACACCCCCGCCCCCCCCACCGGGGGTAGGTAGGCTTAATTAGGAACTGGAAGGATCAGAATAAAAACTGTCTAGTTTCAGCGATATACTCTGTAAATTGTTTTATTTTTGCGTGTATAAATTTTCACGGTTTTTGTATTTTTCACATTTCACTGTAGTTTTAATTTCACTGTTTGGGACATAATTTCCAATCAAACAATGTTAAAATACTATTTCACTGTGTTTTTATTTTTACGGTTTTGTGCCATTAGCGAAATAAGCGAAAATAAGAATACAGCGAAATTAAAGCAATTTACAGTAGTACTGAACTGGTATAAAAATTGTTTGAAGCAGATCAAGCTCTGTGCTACCCCAGGGGGAGAAAATATAATTTGGTAGGCAACATCGGGTAGTTCTTTATCACGCTAGCTATAAAAAGTACTGAAGTTTGAAAAATGCAAGGATAACGATGAGCGGGGAAAAGAATTTGTTTAATGTTAATTTTGAGTCTGTTAAGTTTAAGGTTATACAATTTTAGGTAAACTAGAATAAACCTATTGCATTCTAAATCCATTACTTGCATGTAAATGGAATTCTGCCATTCAGATCTTTGATTACATTAGGACACCGTTCCTATCTGCATGTACAAGCAGGTCGGCGCCGAGACTGTGTTGATGCTGCAGCTTTATCGTCACGGATCGGTGCCCAAGGTGTGCTGAATGCATGAAACCTTGATAAGACACTTTCGGCTCTTTCAAGTTTGTACAATCACTGCCTACTTGGTTGCCTGAGAAGCAGACTTTTTTATGTGCTGATGTTTATGTACAGATAAATTTCCCTGGAGGTAGAAAGCCTGCTTCACAGACAACCTGCTTGGAAGACCAAGCGCCTTGGACTGGTGACTGGGTCCAGTAGCAGATAAAAATGGCATGAGTCAGCTAAGGAGGCAAACTCAGTCACCGTCTGCTACAGTAATACCCCAACTAATGTTTGGCAATAGTAATGGCCCAAACGGAAAAGCGTCATTTTAAAGAAAAAACTAAGCAAAGCCCTCCTTGTACTTCCTGACACATTAATGACGGGCTTTAACATTCACACTGTAATGCAGGCACTTCGCCGGCTGAATGACATCGCAGGCAGGCAACCTTGAATGTGACTCGTATCACGGTCCAGGACTTAGTATTCATCTTACGATGTTACTCATAAGATTCCGTTTGGGGAAAGCTTGGCGAAAATCCTGAAACGGTGATTGAGTTGCGAACGACTATACGGCCGCCCGTTTATTTCTTGTCGTTAAAATATAAGTCCAATACAAAAGATGAATTTTCACATCATGCGAGATGACACCAAATAAAAATGACACGCAAGCTACAAGCTTGTGTCTTCCTTTCGAACGAGTGCGGGCACAGAGTTACACAGCCCTTTTATATCAACCCTTACATACCCATTTCCACAGTGACCAATAGCTTTCTTGCATTATTGTGTACAAACAGCATGTAAATAACAAACAAAAACAAAAGTGTGCATTTATAAGTAGATTTTGAGAATTTTAAAGTAGATTAGGGGTGGAAACAATAAGATTGACAGGATTTAATTGAGAACCAGAGTAATTAAACCGACTTGTAAGTCAACACCAGTCGGTAAACTCGAGAAAACTTCAAAGAAATAAATGTCTGTCACAGAAGGTGACCAGATCTATATGTACATACCAGAGTTACACTCTTATGACACAACTCTTCTTGCTTGACTGCAAAATCTCCTAAAGTTACGCTTCTAAACAGATAACTTCTTACTTTTGATGACTTGCATATGTAATGTGACGATTAAGATGTTCACACATGTTCCGAAAGTCCAAAGAATAAAGAGAAAAAAAAAAGGGGGGGGGGTGACATTGCTGGTCTTACAGGTCTCTATCACAAAGGCATGTTGGTCAAACATTTTACTGATCATGTGCTACTGTGGTACCACTTACACAACATCCCCCCACAAAAAAAAAATCGATAGACATCAATTTCTTGTGGATCATTAAAATGTTTGAGATATGAAACTTGCATCATACTTGTCTGACTTACAATACAACAATCGAAATCAACCCTTATGGTTTAACACCAATTAAATCATGAGGTCCGTGTGACCTTTCCATGCACATTGAAATACAGAAACCTTGGATATATCATATTAACATTGCAAAACTTGCCTAGACAATATCATAAGGCAAATACAAAAGTTACCTAATAATCCATATATGGCATATGTTCCTAATGAGGTAAACATGACATGATACACCAAACTTGGGAGAGGTTACTAGCACATCACCAAGTACGCACAATCCTCAGCATTGTGGCCTTTGCCGATGGTAAAGTTGATGAGTCATGTCATGTGACCACACCATTAGCACATGTACGTCTTCAACTGAATGTTGCAGCAAATGACGGCTTATAATTACAACCATCGCCGCCTACATCAATTAAGCAAACACAGAATTCAAAAGTCTAAATCATGGAAGTATCAGTTCAAATCTTAGAGTATCAATTAAACAAAACATCGCTATGCTTGGCCTTTTCTTGTCTTACAGCACAGAGAACATGGCAAATCAGTTACATGCCATTAAAAGCGCTTCATGAAAGACTACGATACATGTCAGGCCATTCCCGCAAAGGATATAATGTTTCAGCCGGGGTTTCAAAACTCACTTCCTAACTTTCAAAACCTTTAAAGTCCCCGTATCATATGTGATGTTTGCAAGCATTACATAATCAAAACTGTCACGAAACCGACCCATTGGTATGCATTTTTGTAAGTCCAAACCCTTCTGAACAGGACCAGCGGTGACCCTTGGCACCTAAATCTCCATTAAATCATGATATATTACTGATGGGTATTTTCTGGTGGATAACAAACAAATAATGCAAAAGTCTAAGGAATAAACCCATTTAGTCTTGTACAATTTTGTTAATAACCTTCAGCCCAACACGGGCATTATATGGTCAACTCAAGGACCAATGTGACTCCATGTCACACACCATCATAAAATTAGGACTGCTGGGCCCAGCACAAAATAAGTAACACCGCAGTGTCAAAAGGTTACCAAAGTTACGAAAGATAAGGCCACTCTCTTTTACATGTCCCCACCAGCATGCACCTTGTCGTGCATATAAAATGATACTTCAGTGATGCACCCGATCAAAATATAAGTCACACCTTACAACAAGTTAGAAAGAACACATTAATGTCAAAATACAAGTATGGTTCAATAGCTATGTCCACTTGTACAGCAAACACATAACGTATGATACATAATCATCGCACATAGTTCAAAATTCTCATAATAAACAATAAACGAAAATACCAAACCCGGTTAGTTTGATATAAAACACATGTACACATAACGCACGAGCATACATTTAAACGTCCATAGAAATAGTTCAATAGAAAACTCAAGTATGACAACTTCATGTTCATTTATAAAAGACACCAGGGCATCTCCTCCCTAATTAACCAATGGAGGAGGTTTTATTGATAGGTGTTTCCGTGCCTTGGCATCTAATCTGGACATGGGAACCCATAAAGCATTCCCAGCAGGTTCCCCTCTAATCTGTACCTTGTACTCAGTCCTCCCATCCCTCACTCTTTGTGCCAGGATACGTCTTATCTTATGATACCCACCCTCATCTGAAGATATTGAGCTAGACGGGAATATGGTATTGGGATCTACCACTACACCATACCTATCTGGTACCTTTCTCAGTCTACTTGACCTCCGGACCACTGGCCTAGACTCACTCTCTGTCCCTTTTACAGTCTGATTGTCACTCTCTCGCTGGTCACTCTCTGTACGCTGACTTACCTGCCTACCCCCATTTACTGCTTGTGGCAATTTCAACCCTAACATTTTACCCGACACCACTGTAACTGGCAAGTAAGGAGCGGAATTTGGCACCCTAACATGAGCCATTTTCAACCGATCTAAATGTACCGGACGAGAAAGCCTCTTCCCTGTGTCAAGATTAGACACTATTACTGTGTGGGCACTAGAGACCTCTGTTACAACGTAAGGACCCTCAAATCTGTTTTGTAACTTCCGACCGGCACCTGTTTGCTCCTTCATGAGATAGACGTAGTCCCCCATGGCCACCTTAAGAGGATTGCACTTAGAATTAGCCCCTTTAACCATCTTCGCCTTAGCTTTAGCCAAATTCTTTCTCACTTCTGATCTTATGTACTCCAATTTCTTGGCATGTTGTTTAACAAACGCATGTGCATCCTCGGGTATGGAACTAAAGTCTGTGGGCTTGGGTGGAACTAAGGGAAATTTTGGCCTACAGCCATACACAATCTCGTGTGGCGAGTAGCCTGTACTTCCATTTACAGAATTATTGATGGCAAATACGATAGCATCGAGCATTTTATGCCAATTTCTACCCTGCAGAGCTGCATAAGGGGTTAACCTCTCTGCCAAGACACGGTGGCTTCTCTCTATTGCACCCAGACACTTGTGAACAAAAGGAGGGGTAAACTCTTGGGGCACCTGTAGCATCCTACAAACTTCCCTGGTAAATGCAGAAATGTTTTCCGACCCGACATCACAAAGCAAAGTGTCCGCCACACCAAAAGTGCAAAACAGACTAAATATCGCCTCAGCTACCATTACAGCATCTTTGCTGGCTATGGCACAGACAAACAAAAATTTGGAAAACATGTCAATAGCCGTAAATAAGTATGTAGTTCCCTGTGGACTTACTGGTTTAATTGGTCCAAACAGATCGTATTCCCACACTTGAAAACATTTGTCGGGAGTAGGAAAAGCTATTATCTCACTCTTAGTATGGGCTTTCGTAACCTTCCTACTTTGACAGGCATGACATGACCTGACAAAGTTTGTGACCTCTTGGGCTAAGCGGGGAAAATAATAATGTTCTTTAACCCTGTCAAGTGTATCCTGTATACCACCGTGACCCTACATGCTTTACTTGGGTCACTGCAACAGTCATATTTGGAACTTCGCTGTCAGAACCCTGACCTATGAGGTCCACCAAATTATGATTCCCCGGAAGGGTCACTTTTCCAACATTTTTCTCGGGGACATAAGGGAAGTACATATCCTCATCAATAGGACTCTCTACCGTGGCCATTTCAGGTAAGGGCTCTGGTCTGCTGAGATAATCACACAACACCATTTGATTTGCTGGCTTCCATACTATCTCAATGGAAAACTGTTGTAAAATGGCTAACCATCGTTCATATATCGCCCCACATAACTTTTTCTGGAATAAGGGCTTTAGGGCCTGGTGATGGCACTCAACTATGCAATGTTGCCCTCTAATATAGGAGGCACAATCTAAGACGCTCGTTACCAATCCCAATAGCTCAAGCTTAGTGGGCCCGTAACTGTGTTGCCACTTGGACAGTGCTTTCGAGCCAAATCGGACCACCCGGACTCGTTCCCTCTCAGAAGTACCTGGGTCAAATTCCTCTGAGGAATATACCTGATATAAACAATACCCGACCGCCTTACAGCTGGTATCTACCCCCAATCTGAAAGGTATATCATATCTGGGATAGGCAAGCACAGGAGAGTTAATAAGCAATCGTTTAAGCTCATCTAGTGCTTTTTGTTGGGACTCCCCCCATTTAAATCGAGCATCCCCTTTCAGTAACTGACGTATTGGGGTAGCCACTGCACTAAAGTTGGGAATAAACTTATGAAACCAGTTAAAAGTTCCTAATAAACGCCTAACACCTTTGACATTTCTGGGAGCGGGAAAGTTTTGTATCGCTTCCACTCCATCGTCCGGTGGAGAGATGCCATCTTTGCTAATCTTATGACCCAGAAAAACACAACTGTCCCCTGCTAGGTCACACTTGCTAGGTTTCAATTTCAACCCCGCTGCTCTTAGCCACTCAAACACCTCCCTGAGATCTTTAAGATGCTGTACACCATCAACTGACCAAATGGCGGTATCGTCCATGTAGGTCAGAACCGATACAAAAGTTAACCCTTTAAACACCTGGTTCATCAAAAGTTGCATTGTAAAACTGCTTGTCTTCAAACCCTGGGGCATACATTTGTATTTAAAGCTTCCATAGCAACAATTAAACGAGGTATATTTACTGGAACTCTCATCTAATTCACAGTTAAAATACCCATGCCCCAAATCAACTTTGGTGATAACATTTGGCGTACACTCTCCAAAATACTCCGTTAACTCTTGCTGGTCCGGGATTTGGTAGCTAAAATCCTGGATCTGCGAGTTCAAGTACCTGAAGTCGGTGCAAAATCTATACATTGACAGACTGTGTTCTTTACTACCAGGTTTTAGTTCTTTGTTAACCCTTTTTGTCACAAGTGCAATGGGACTAGTTATAGGGATCTCTTCATCCACCCCTACTGGTGTAATTATACCCTGCTTCAAAAGCTCATCTAATTGGTCTCTCAATACACGTTTTTTGTCAGGCGATAACCTGTATGGTCTCTGTTGTTTCGGCCGAGCGTCTGCCTTTAAAATGATCTTATGTTTCACCAGCTGAGTGAGCCCAATAGAAGGGTTCACGTCTGTTATGAATATATCTTCGAATTCACATAACAATTCTTCCAATTGCTTTTTCTGTTCCCTATTCAGTACAGTTGACGAAAGGTTAAAATATGATAGGAATTTTTCCTTATTGCACCTTTCATGCTTTGGTTCAACTTCACTCTCTGCACATACAAAGTTTGACTGCACTCCACTGCCATGGATTTGATTAGACCCAAATGACTCGTTCGGAAGGAAGACAAGGTCGAAATTCTCATCCATAGCAGTAAAATGAGCCAAAAGTGCATGTTTGTACAGAGTCACAGGATAGTTACATGGATTCAAAATCTTCAAAGGCACCATGTTATCAAAAGTCACTTTAACAAGACACTTTGCTACACAGAACTCTTCACCCATAATAGGCTTTGCAGCCATACACATACCAGTCATACCCATAGGCATTTTGGTTGTTAACTTTGCCATGACAACAGTCTCAGAATGAGGCTGTAAAGTGACAGTCTTGCTTGCTTTAACTTTACTCTTAGTAGCTATGTGTGTGTGTTTCTTGAAGTCTAAAACAATGCCGTATTTCTCTAGAAAACCAATGCCTAGTATAAGAGGCTGTGATAGCTCATCCAGAATACAAATATTGACTCTATGCTTTCCATATGGTGACTGTACTGTCAAACGTGCCGAGCCTCTCACTCTAACCGCTTGATTGTTAGCTAAAGTAACTTGAGAAGTATCACCATTCTCTATTCTAGTCTTCGTATGTTCGGGCAGACTTTCGTACACAGCAGTTGACATTAGATTTATAGTTGCACCAGTATCTATTAAAGCAGCTAGAGGTATTTCACCACACTTTACAGGCAACAATATGTAACCATGACACTGACCTTCAGATTCACCTGACGTGTATTCCTGCGAGTCACTGTCCAAATTAGAGTCCAGATGCACGTGGTTGACACAACTGTCAACATCAGTCCCAAGGGAGGGCGTCTGGTTATCTCGCCCGGGCAAAGTCAGTTTCCCCGTTGACTCAATTTCTTGCAAGAGGAGGCCCCGTGGCCCCATTGCGAACATAGTTGACACTGAGTGTCAGGACTGGCCGGAATGTTAGAGTCCTGGTCGTAGTTGCAGTCCGGCGAGATGTGCGCCTCACCGCGGCACGTGTAGCAGGTCCTCGTCTCCGTCTCGTTGACTTGCGATGGCTGTGACTGTTGCTGCTGTCGTCCTCGTCGGCCGCGCTGTTGCTGCTGGGGTCGCAGTGGTTTCCGCGAGGTTTCATCTATCTTGGTAACTAGGGCGGCCACCTGTTCTCTGAGCTCCCGGAGTTCCCGTTTGGTATCATCTGCCTCCCTTGACGCGGGGGCAGAAGTCGCTGCCGCCACCATGGCTACAGGTGTAACAGCCCTGTATCCATACATCTCCCCCGTCTTGCTAGCTAGATAGGCCTCTTGCAAGCTTGTTGGCCTACCTGCCCTCACAAAAAATTGCAACTGTTGTGGCAAGCCATCAATAAAGCGGATCATTATGTCTCTCTCGTCTCTTTTCAATCGCTTCCCTTTCTCTAACAAGGTAGCATGGAACTCCTCCATACTCTGATGTGGAGCTAGCTTCATTCTGTTGAACAATTCCGTCTCTGCCAGAAGAGCCGGGTTTTTCGAAAAATCAATGTCCACATATGTATCTTTAAATTCTTTCTGTAGATCGGCCCATTTGGCCTTCTTGGCATCTGGCACATTATTGTACCAGGTAAGGGCGGGGCCCTCTAAGTGAAGCTGAAATGCCGCGATGCATCTCTCATCATCGCCTAACTTATTCAACTTCATATAACTTGTGAAGTCGTTTAAAAATTGTTCTGCATTACTTTCGCTTAGCCCCTTGAACTTATGGATCTACAACTTCAGCGCCATGTCTTCAAATCCTTCTAGCGCGACTTGTGGCTCTGTATCTGGATTATCACTACTTGTGGATTGAACAGTAGTGGTGGACTGCAGTTCTGTAAACGAATTGTTGAGCCGAAGATATATCAGTGGTATGTTATCCTCAGCGTCTGAGTCTAGTTACCCGGATTCTCCACCATATCACGGTCCAGGACTTAGTATTCATCTTACGATGTTACTCATAAGATTCCGTTTGGGGAAAGCTTGGCGAAAATCCTGAAACGGTGATTGAGTTGCGAACGACTATACGGCCGCCCGTTTATTTCTTGTCGTTAAAATATAAGTCCAATACAAAAGATGAATTTTCACATCATGCGAGATGACACCAAATAAAAATGACAAGCAAGCTACAAGCTTGTGTCTTCCTTTCGAACGAGTGCGGGCACAGAGTTACACAGCCCTTTTATATCAACCCTTACATACCCATTTCCACAGTGACCAATAGCTTTCTTGCATTATTGTGTACAAACAGCATGTAAATAACAAACAAAAACAAAAGTGTGCATTTATAAGTAGATTTTGAGAATTTTAAAGTAGATTAGGGGTGGAGACAATAAGATTGACAGGATTTAATTGAGAACCAGAGTAATTAAACCGACTTGTAAGTCAACACCAGTCGGTAAATTCGAGAAAACTTCAAAGAAATAAATGTCCGTCACAGAAGGTGACCAGATCTATATGTACATACCAGAGTTACACTCTTATGACACAACTCTTCTTGCTTGACTGCAAAATCTCCTAAAGTTACGCTTCTAAACAGATAACTTCTTACTTTTGATGACTTGCATATGTAATGTGACGATTAAGATGTTCACACATGTTCCGAAAGTCCAAAGAACAAAGAGAAAAAAAAAGGGGGGGGGGGTGCATTGCTGGTCTTACAGGTCTCTATCACAAAGGCATGCTGGTCAAACATTTTACTGATCATGTGCTACTGTGGTACAACGTACACAACACTCGTTCTGGTCGAGCATCACTGTGGAATTGCCTATTCCTTGCTATTAACAAGGAGGAAGAAACCAACATCTTGAGATATACAATGTAGGTTAAAGTAACTGCTGTTTTCAGTTTGCATCTGTTGTTCCCTCTGTAGATAGACTGTGGCTCCTCCAGAGTGTTTTCCCCCGTTACAGTAGAGCATGGAAGTATTAAATTAACGGTAATACCTCCATGACCACAGCGCCAACAATCTTGCTCAACATCGATGCCGCCCTGCCCCCTAACTCGGGGATACTACAGGTACGCATGATCGTTCCAGTTTAGTTGGGAGAAAGGGGGTCAATTTAGAGCAACTTCGCGGTGGGGAAATTTATAATTTAGGGGTGTTTTTTCCAAGTAATCTCCGCGTAATTGTCTGATAAGGTCTCAAATTAAAAACATCCGCGAAATTGTTTTTGTCCATCAGGAACATTTTCCGGTGTCAGAATATGTCGGATATCTGAGTGTCGTTATAATGAGGTTTCAGTGCAATAAGTAATGATGCACCTTTATAAAACTGCCCTGTGTCCAATTTTTTAATGGAGATCCTCCCGCTGAGTATATCTTTTACAATCAGGTGGTGATCAATTTTTAAAAATAATCAAATTAATGTCTGAATTGCCATGCATGTACCATCCATGGTCAATCATGAAGACGATCAAAGCTATTAAAGTGCAAAGGAAAAACGTGATTTGGCTCCTTTGTGTATCTGTTTTATGCCGCGGTTATGTGAAGTCGTGCATATCGTTACAAAAGTAAACTGTTGCGATCTTCCTTGCGATGTACATGAAAATGAAAATGTCATTGTACTTGTAGTAATATACTTTTTTTTAACTAGTCCTGTTGAAATTGAAAGAAGCAAGTTTATATTTGAATAAGTATTATAGGTAAGTAATAAACAAAACCCATTTTCTTGAAGTCAAGCCCAATCTATACGGGTGACGCAAAATCTCCATGTGAAGGAGGTGTTGAAAAATAATATGTTTATAAACACTAGGATGATATTGATTTTGTCAAAACAAGTGTATTTTATGTCACTTTGAATGTGGACTTTGAAACAAAGGAACGTAATAAGTACAGATGCAACAAGTTTTGCCAATTTGAAAGTTCTCTCTCTCTCCCATTCTGGGTTCCGTGGCGTGACATAGTTTCCATCTGGCTGTGTTAACCGATTGCTCCTGCGGCACTCCACGCTAAAAAAAAAGGAAAAGTGGTCTGCTCATGGAAACAAAGATTGTTTCTGCGCAGTTAATTGACACTTGACAGAAAGGGGGTAAGGGGGGGTCAGTACGCTGGTACAGGCAATTAGTTTTGTAGAGTACGTAGTACGGAAAATAAAAATCTTTCCAAATTTTGGATAGTACGAAGTACGTAAAATAAACGGGCTTCCAGTACGCCAGTACGGTAAATAAAAAGCCCTAGTACGCCAGTACGGGAAACCCCTTTCCCACCCTCTTGAGATGATACAACATGTCTGGTGGTTACAACCCCCCTCCCCCGCCCCCATTAAATAAAGAAATATGAATGTATGAATCAATTAATCAATCAGTAAGTCCAGTGCAGTACACGACTTGATTGCCGTCTAATTAAGCTAATTTCCTTATCTCGAGTAATTCATGACTGCCATACGCACTGCTATTTTGCGATACCCGCTGCATGGTTATTGTCGAGATGCAACCTGGCGGACCAATGAAATTCTGCTGACCACACTGACCAGTTGCCAATAACAATGGAGTCTGAGGCTAATTTCAGTTACCATTTGCGCGCCAACATGCAAAGAGAGCATAATATTACGAAAATCATGAATATATAATATACGTTTTGCACAATGGCAAATTTGGGCTTTCCCTCGTCACCTGACTTCACTCTACATTCGAAACTGCCATGAGTGGAAAAGTACATTGAACTTTCGAGAGGGGTTGCCGTGAAATTAATTTAACATATATACCTATATACCGGTCTGGGCATGTGATGGTTCATGTCATCAGTGCTTCAATTGGAATTTGAACAATTTTGGATGCAGGACAATCAAATTTGCTTCATTGATACTGAAAAGGTACTATTTTGCGGGTTTTTTTGTTTTTTTTCTGTTTTTGTTTTGTTTGTTTGTATGTTTTGTTTTGTTTTGTTTGTTTGTTTTATTTTTTTTTTTGGTGGTAGTTAGTCTGTCCCATTCTGGGCTCCTTTGTGTGACATAGTGTCCATCTTGTAGTGTTAAACGATTGCTCCTGTGACGCTCCACGCTCAAACAAAAAAACAAAAAAACAAAAACAAAAACAAAAAACAAAAAACAAAAAAAAAAACAAAAAAACCAAACAAAAAACAAAAAAAAAACAAACAAAAAAAGGAAACGTTGTATGTTCATGGAAACAAAGTTTGCTTCTGCGCAGTTAATATAAATTTTTCTCGACACTTGAGATGATACAACATGTCTGGTGGTTACAACCCACCCACCCCCGCCCCCATTAAATAAAGAAATATGAATGTATGAATCAATCAATCAATCAGTAAGTCCAGTGCAGTACATGACTTGATTGCCGTCTAATTGAGCTAATTTCCTTATCTCGAGTACTTCATGACTGCCATACGCACTGCTATTTTGCGATACCCGCTTCATGGTTATTGCCGAGATGCAGCCTGGCGGACCAAAGTGATGCTGCCCCCAATGCTCCATGCGTGCCCACAGCCCCATATTGAAGTGACTTGTATTTTAAGTACATAGTAATGAGGTCTGGGTGAAAAAAAATATATCCATCGGATCTTATGAATGCCAACAGTGCAAAAACAAAATCTCACAGTTACATGAACATGTATGCAGCATCAGAGACTGGATACATGCAACCATGGGGTCCAAAAAATTCCGGAAATCCATATTCTTCAACTTTCTCCCAACGTCTGGGAGGGGGGAGGGGAGGCTTGTCTCGGTATCGAATTTACCAGCCAGGAATCACTGGTGCCTTAAGCCAAATGCTAGTGTTTGTTTGATTTGGTTAAATATTTAGAAAACAGCTATTGAATTTTAATGTAAATTTATAAGAACATGGTCAACATCTGTAGCGATTGCAGTCTTATTTCCCGGTTTGGCTTCAAGTTTTGAAGGCGTTGATACATTCCAGCTAGCCCAGCTTATCTCTACTAAGTGCGAATCGATCACTTGTAGATCTAACGTTAGAACAATCTGGTCTGATTTTATTCACAAGTACATGGAATATTTACAGTTTTTCGTAGACCCATGCACCTGGTGGTAACAGAGCACAATATGCGGGGGCATCTTGTAGCTAGGAAACGTCTGCATCGTGGTTCCTAAATTGTTCTCAAATTTAGCTCCTTTCCGAAATAAACACACATGAGTCAAATCAATTATTAGCAGTGTATTTCTTTCAACAATTAACATGTAAATTACTCCATTCACATTCAAAAGTTACTCTTCTGTCGAATGTACAGCAAAATAAAATCGACTTGGGTGTGACATTTACTTCCCCGGGAGTCACATGCAGGCCTAACATATGTGTAGAAATAATAATTATGTGGCAAACGGAAAAGACGTACTCAAATAAGCCTATATCTACATGTGGGTATCTATAGACGGATACTAGCCACTATCATTCTTTTTTTGGGGGGGGGGGAGGGTGACTTGTAGAGATGTGGGGGGGGGGGATACATTCCCAGTTAGATGATGAATAATAGTACATGTATGTCAAGTCAAAACGTCTGAGATATCGTATGGGAGCAGGTGTTGTAAGAGCAAACAGCGACGAATGAGGTGTCTTTGTGTATGACAAGTAGCTCACATGAATACATTCAATTGCCTTCCAAACTATCTATCTATCTATGTATATTATGTTTGATACCAGTGGGACTCGAACCTGCAACCTTTGGCACCTGTCGACTAGCTGAAATGGAAAACGCATATATCCACTCGACCAAATCCCCATTCTTAAAAAGAATGGTTCACCGGAGGTAAAGTCTGTTCATTTTATTTAGATCACGCTATATGTGAAGCCTGCGAATTGCTCAGGTAAATTTGGCCACATTTCTTTTTGGTAAATGGTAAACAAAGCCCCCACAATTCTTTTGGTGTGCATGATTAGGTTCATAATGGTCCATTGATGTAAAAAAGCGACTTTTGCTTATGTATATGGCAAATCCAGTAGTGAACGTTATGGTGCTATGGTTGATACCATTGTTGGTAGGTGAACCCCAGAACATGCACCAGGCTTTCTTTGTTATGTACATGTTGTACTGGCCCCATTCAATGTACATTCACGTGAGTACCATGAACAAAAACCCAGCTTACAAGTTGTTAATTTGATTGAAAGGGGGGAAACGGGCATTCCGATCTGTATGCAGGTACTGCAAGATTAGAAATGAAACCGAAGGGACTGTGCTAATAAAATGACAAAGGAAATACTCCTCATTATTTCCATGTATGTGTTATTATGTGATTTAGCTTTTACAAATATGATATATCATACATGCATATTTTCAAGTGCCCCCTCCCCTGGTACCCTCAGCACAGTGAATCATGCCACGAAAGGACCCATTGACAAATCGAGAAAAGCAGAGAATGTATAATTTATACAATTTCTTTGAGAAGGAACTGCAACAAAAGAAAAACATTGTTGCCCCACACAAGTTGAACCAGCGGGTAGCAGCAGCTTTGAAAGTATCCATGCAAAGCGTAGTTCGTGATCGCGCTAAAGCTGCCAGTTGTGGTGGAAACTTCAGCCCCAGTGTACAGAGGCCTGCTAGGGACAGGCGTAAGTTATATGATAGTTTTGACGTGTCTGTCATCAGGAGAAGAGTGCACAAATTTTATGCAGATAAAGAACTGCCGACATTAGACAAACTTGTAGCTGCACTTAGAGATGAAGTGCTTGAATTTACTTTGAAGCGCACAACTGTTTGGAAGATCTAAAAGTCCATTGGATTTAAATATGAAGCTAGTATTGGTGACAATCGCAAGGCTGTGTATGAGCGCCCTGACATTGTAGCTCAGAGACATAGGTTCCTAAGAGAGATTCGTAAATATCGTGCACTAGGTTATGATGTTGTGTACGTAGACGAGACTTGGGTACATCAAAAATGGGAGATGCAGAGACACAACTATTTGCGGATTTGGCTATGAGTGCAAAGATTGTGGTTTTAATTGCAACTGGAAAATCCCTGACAACGAAGGTCGCAGGTAAATCATATTGCATGCTGGCTCTGCTGCTGTTGGATTTATACCTGGCTGCGAATTAGTTTTTGAAGCTAAAAATGATAGTGGCGATTACCATGGGGAGATGAACAGTAAAACATTCATGGATTGGTTCCAAAACAGACTTCTACCTGCCCTTACATGGCCCTCTGTGATTGTTGTGGACAATGCGTCTTATCATAACATAAAGACACCAGACAGTATTATACCTACAATGGCTTCTCGCAAACAACAAATAGCAGATTGGCTCACAAAAAAAGCAATACGATTTGATTCTACCATGTGTAAGGCTGACTTGTATCAACTCATAAAAGTTCATCGCCCTCCAATCACGTACCTCATTGACCAAGTGGCAGTCATGCACGGTCATGTGATATTGAGAACCCCAGTGAAACACTGCGAATGAACGCCATAGAACGTGTATGGGCATTTTGTAAAAACTATGTAGCCGCGCACAATAAACAATTTAAGCTGGATCATGTCAAAGAGCTGTTCAAGGAGAGTTTGGAAAGGGTGATAGGAACTTGTGGCAAAGGGCCGTGCAACACGCTCAAAAGGCGAAAATGAAACGTGGAAAAATCGATGGGTTGCTTGAACATGAAGTTCCCCAAAAGATAATTCATCTTGGTAGCGACAACAGCTCCTCTAGTGATGATGACAGCTCCTCTAACTGAGTATGTGAACTGTCCAATGACTCTCAAAAATAGTACAACAAAAGGTTAATTATCACAATCTTGTTAAAACATGCAACGTGGGCATATTATGTTGCCTCATACTAGTTTTCAGTGACTGTCAATAAAGTTTTATTATGCAGTCGTTTTCTCATTATTTATATAGGTGCGCAACACAGATTTCGTAAATCAAACCAGGAAACTTATAGGGGCCTACCAGTTGCTTTTATGGGCCACCGTAGGTACAAGTGCACATAATTGAAACCACACAACACGCTTGGCTAATCAGTTACACAATTTGCACTCAACAGCTTCTTTCCTTGTACCCCTCTTTACAATGGGACTATTCCGCGACAAAGTGACCTTATTTCTTGCAATCTGGCACATAATTTTAGTTTTTAGGTAAACTTGACATGTCAAATCCATTTTCTTTACATGTCAACAGTTAACAGATAACAAGCTATCGGTGTATACATCATCTGGCTTTGTGAAACCTGTTATTTATCTTGTATTCGTAAAATTCTATACAAGTAGGCTTCAAACGCAATTACCATTGCATTAAATTGGCAAAATAGTAAAAATCCAATATGCTCCTTTATGAGTAAGTATTAGAAGCCATTTTTCACACAAGGTATATTGTGGGCTATCCGTTTTCACTTTTCTAGCAAATATTGTTTATCGAAATGTATGAGGTTTGAGAAAACCCACGTAATGTCGTGATCTAAATAAAATGAACAGACTTCAGTCATGTGCGAGTACCATATCAACACGGTTATGCAGTGTAAGTACTGAGTCGGCATTTATTTCCAAAATCGGGGACTTAAATCCAGCAGCATTAAGGATATGCCGAATATATATATTCCAATTGTGTCAAATATACATATATATATATATATATATATATATATATATATATATATATATACATATTATGACACAATTGGAATATACCTGAAAAACATTCAAAGCAATGGATAGATAGATAGATAGATAGATAGATAGATAGATAGATTGATAGATAGATAGATAGATAGATAGATAGATAGATAGATAGATAGATAGATAGATAGATAGATAGATAGATAGATAGATAGATAGATAGATAGATAGATAGATAGATAGATAGATAGATAGATAGATAGATAGATAGATAGATAGATAGATAGATAGATAGATAGATAGATAGATAGATAGATAGATAGATAGATAGATAGATAGATAGATAGATAGATAGATAGATAGATAGATAGATAGATAGATAGATAGATAGATAGCAATTCTACAAAACCCCATTCTCCCCCGGGAGAATGACCTTGGATTTGGCCAGGGACAAACCCCAATTGTTTCAGTTTAAAAAGTAGACCAGCGTGCCAGACTCTGTCAAAGGCCTTGGATATGTCCAGGAAAACCATACGGGCCTCATGGCCCAACTCAAGGCCACTGTAAATAGTATGAAGTATGCTAACAAATTGATTTATGGTGGAATCGTTTTTCTTAAAGCCAGAGTTATTAGCAGAAAGTAAATTGTTAGAGGTTAGATACTCATAGAAAACGTTATAAACTAGACGCTCAAGTACTTTAGAGACATTACAGAGGAGTGAAATAGGCCTATAATTTTCCTTTGACTGTTTGTTACTTTTCTTAAAAACGGGGCACACGTTGGACCTTTTCCAGGGATATGGAAAATATGAGTTGGATAAGCAGAGATGGAAAAGATCAGTGAGAGAACGTGAGATTGAGGGGGCACAGTATTTAAGAAGGGTGTTGCCTATACCGTCAGGACCACAAGCAGAACTGGTTTTCAGAGATTTTAAAATCTTTTCCACATCATTTATTTGCACTTGAAATATAGACAGGCGGGCCTCAGTTCGGAAGGCAAGGTCGGGCAAGGGCAAAGGATTGTCATCATGCGGAGTCTTACACTGATCAGCAAAATACTTGTTGAAGGTCACTGACTTCTCAATATCAGAAGAAATATTCCTTCCACCGTCAATAAGAGTTGGTATGTTTTGATAAAGTTTGTGACCGAGAATAGATTTGCTAAGGTTCCACCACCTTTTAGAGTTTATCTCTCTTGAGTCCAGTTCAGATCGGAGTTTGGTAAAGTAAAGACGAATGGAGTTTTTAATAGCGTTGACTGTAAAGTTACCTTTCCGTTTGTATAACTGAAAGAGGCGTTCAATATTTTGAGTAGTGAGGAGTGTGTGAGGCCGAGGCTTTTGTGTCTGGCATTTATATCTGTTCCACGCGCGATTGCGCTGCCTTATTAGCCTCTTGATAATACAGTTGATCCAGGGCTTGTCCCTGGGTCGAAAAGTGACCACGCGGAACGGAATAAACTGTTTACACGTGTCAATAAATAGGTATGACCAGTATGACACAGTGTCACTTATGGAGTCAAAAACTGTGAAACCAGTTTCCCAAGGAGCATCAGGGAGAACATTGTTCAAGTTGACAAAATCAGCCCTCTTAAAGTTCCAGACAGAGCGTTTAAAGGGACGATCCTTGTAATGATTCACAGAAAAAGAACAAAAGACGACAGAATGATCAGAAGAGGATACAGGAGGAAGTATGCCGGAGTTAAGGATATAACCAGGGGAGTCAGTTATCATGAGGTCTAGTAGGTTTGCAGAGTACTCCGACACACGAGTAAGTTCGGGTATGAGCTGATGCAGGTTGTTTTGAGCCAACAGATCAAGGAGGCGCTGTCCGAGTTCACTGTCGGTGTGGGGAGAATCCCAGCTTACACAGCGATCGTTAAAATCACCTGTTATTAGGAGTATTTTAGAAATGTAAGATGGTTCATTGCAGATGGGTGTCCCTGTCCTAGGCCTTGGTCATTCTCCGGCGGGAGAATGGGATTTTGTCGAAGGGCCTTTAACCAATGGATCTCACCTTCTGGACCATCCCTGTTTCCGCCCCAAGGTTTATTTCCCGTGTATTTTCATGGCCATCACCTCGTGTGTAATATGAGTTGATACCTTTGGCTCGTCACAGACGCCTGACATTAGGTTAAATCTCGGCTTGGTGAGGTCTTCAGGGACAGAGATGTTCGTGACCTCCGATTTCTGTGTACCTATCGACGAGATGTACGCATAAACAGGAGTTTGACGCCTTTTATTTTCTTTCTGTCATAGATGCCCAGTATAAGTGGACGAAACACACAGAGCTGTCAGTATGGAATGCGTCAAGGGTGATTGTTACCAAGTTGTACCTGAACAATTGCCGTGGAGTCAGGCAAACGCCTCGTGTGTTAAAAACGGAAGTCATCTTGCTTTCGCTATAAATATTGCCACAATAGGGAGTCTCTTAACGCAGCGTGGGATTCAGAGAGCATGGATAGGAGCCACCCAGACCGTAGGAAACTGGAGGTGGCAGGATGGAAGTGAAAGTACGACTTGGCGTTGGCCTTGTGGGGATGAGTCTTTCTTTTTCTTTCTCTCTCTCTCTCTCTCTCTCTCTCTCTCTCTTTCTTTCTTTCTTGCTTGTTTGCTTTCTTTTTCTTTCTTTCTTTCTTTCTTTCTTTCTTTCTTTCTTTCTTTCTGTCTGTCTTTCCTCCTCCCTTATTTCTTTATTGTATTCTTTTTTCTTGTTTTCCTCCTTTCTTTCTTTCTTTCTTTCTTTCTTTCTTTCTTTCTTTCTTTCTTTCTATTTTTAAGCAGACTGGCGCCATAAATTGTACATCAAATTACACAGTCGAATGGATTTGTTTGTTCTTGTCAGAAGTTGAAAATCAAATTAATACTTCGAACACTTGCGTAAATGAAACCTGTAATGTATTAGCCAAGTGTCCAAACATATTTGTATGTTGTACGTCAAACTTGAGTCAACTATGCCACCACACCCACGTACACACACACACACATATACATACATACATACATACATACATACACACACATATATATATATATATATATATATATATGTGTGTGTGTGTGTGTGTGTGTGTGTGTGTGTGTGTGTTTTGGCGAGGTCAATTTCATCAGTATCAAATTTACATGCACATATGCTTTTTCAGCATAATCACACAGAAATAACAATAATTTTGTGATAGTTATATCTGTCACACCAACAAATAAATATTCTATGGCTTTCACATGGAAATTTTATCTTATACCACAGCGTCCTACACGGCCTGGTTTTATAACTCAACCAAAGATCATTGTGCTGCATTGGGGAGATCACATCCACTTCGTAATGCGTACGGATGGACATCAGACAAGTGCCACGAGAAGAAAGGATACCTTTGCCAGATACGTGGGTGTGATGCACATGGCTTTTATTCAAGTCACGTTGTAGATAACCGATCGCACTTTGTAAAATGAATTTTGTTTGTTTATGATTTGTGCTTGCTTGTGTGTTTATTTTTTTTCCTTTTCAACTGAACTACAATGCTTAAATCAGCCATGATTGAGGACTTGTCTGCTGCCTTTAAAACCATCTCTTTGATGATGGTTGCATTTGCCAGCATCATCTTGTACCGTAAAATTATGGTTTTAATGGAAATTTGCCAGAAACGAACAACTAATAATATTATTAGTTGTAAAAGTAATGGTTGCACATTGTATCTACATAACATGTCCGTTTAGTGCTATAATATAGAATATTGGCAGCGTTATCATGGGCTATTCCAACCTTTACTTTGGAGACTTTAAAGATGGAGAAATTTTACTCGGCGTTTTAGCATGTTCTCAGCAATGCACATCACAGCAATTAGCCTGACCTAAGGCTATATATATTTACCAAAATTGACATGTATTCTTGTGTACAAATTCAATGACAGAAGTTTTCAATAAGGGCATTATATATGTTATTTACAATTTTTTTTTATTTGCAATCCATCTTTTTTCTTTAGAATAACTGAGTATGTTGGACTTCTTCGTGACAGAGACAAGAACGTGTTCATAAATTGTTTTAAACACCTCGGCACGTTACATTTCAAAGTTTAGAGTCCTTTATGATAATCAAAAGAGTTTGCCAACGCCACCGATTAAAAATGAATAGGTTTGCCAGCAAAGCATATATTACAGATATAATTATCTATTAATGAGGGCCATTAAACATCAATAGGAATATCCGGATTGATTGTTCATATAAGTTTCAACAGAACAATTGGTACTTCTGGCAGTTGTACGAAGCAGTCAAAATGAATATGCGCGGAGTTTACATTTTCTGATACCTTGTAAATTTAACGGGAAATTTTTAATGCAAATAAAAACTGTCAGGAAATTCGACGTTCGTCATAGGCAACGGAAAAAAGGGGGCTGCTGGGTTAAATCTGGGGTAAAACAAGAGGAAACACCAGAGTGAATGAATTTGAAGTAAAAAAGGAAAAGACACCATGTGTAGGCTAGCCTACATCAAATGAAAGTTATGCATGGTAGCAACCTGGGCCTTCTTCGTTAGCACATGTTTTAGTTTGTCCTTCTTGACATTTTTGGTCCGATGCGGAATTCTTAGAATCGACACTTAAGCAATTTGCAATCATTAATATGCATAGACTACACTGGATAAGTAAAACATATCAAGTGTTTCTACGAGACATTATATACCGCAATACAGTCTTCTAGACAAGCTTGAGGTCCGAGTTGATAACATGCCTTTCGAAATGCATCTACCGATCCTGGCCACCTCCGTGAGATGACCACGGGCATGTTGCTTATATTTTAATATTGACGGTGTGCCTTCGTTGTCAAGGTAGATCAAGCGAGTAACCTACTTTGGATTGCATTCGTTAAATCAACATGTGTATACAAACAATTTTTTAACAACAAAAAAGCTATATTTTCATGCTGAACTGCCGCAAGAAACAGAAAGTAGCATGTATAATATATATGATAGTAGATATGAGCAGGCAAAGTAAGCAAATTTAACATGCAAGTGAATGGGAACTTGCATTGGTGTTCCCCACAGCCTCATTGTGGTTTCTGGTACCATAGGTCAGTAGTGTTCCAAATATGGCAGGGACTTTTAAATAGGGTGCATAAAACGGGTTTGTTTTCAATCTTCCTACAACCTGTTGATAACAGGAGGAAGTTACCTGTAGTGCCAGCTGCAGCCGATGTGCTCCTATGTGTTTAGGTTTGGTTTATAAGTTCGCACCCAAAAGGCCTTTTAATGTTTCCTTGAAAATATCGTGTGTTATTTTAGGATAATTTTAGTTTTGTTTGGGTCAACACAAAGGTTTGCACTTAACAAAGCTCAGAATTGCCAGACTTTTGTTCTCTATGTCTAATTGATTTTGAATATTAAGATATTCCATTCAGTCTCTTCTACATAAAAACAATAAAAACAATTATAATATTGTATTGTAAGGGAGATAATGAAAATATTATGTCTGTATTTACAATGGAGCCATCTATACAGAAAACAAAGAATATGCTACACCTATGACTGTTTCTAGAATCTTTGTGACCTTTATAACTGTCACATGTAGGGAACTTCGTCATGTTTATGAAAAATTGTCAGGCTGATCAAGAAATGTTATTAATCCAGGCACTTGTTTTTACCAAATGAGTTTCAGTTCTTTCGTTTAAAAATATTTTCTGTGGCTGTCCGTCACAGAGATGATAATGTGACGCTTCAACGTGTCTCATGGAGCCTGACTCAACAGCTTTCTTGACGCATTCTGCATGCAATAGGCGACATGCAACCACAGAGTCGTGGAAAGCTGCTGACCGATGAGTCATTATTCTCAATGCTGTCCGAAAGGAGTAGATGACATTTAAGAGAGCACACACTTGCTGGTAAACTTAAGCTAGATGGAGTTGCATGCGAGTAAAACATCTCAATATTTGAATTTGATCTTTTTCCACATGACAGCCAACCGATCCAGGCAGACGTGTCCAGCACAAATGATGGGAGTGGGTTTTGTTGACACCTGCTATTTTTTTAACAACACCAACAATTTCTCCTGGCTCTCTGCACGTGAAGAATGTCGGAAAGCTGGTGGAAACCTTGCAAGATTCTCCTCCGAGGCGCAATGGAAACCAATAGCTGAGCGGTACAAAAATTACTCGATTAAACACAGTAAATATGTCAAAGCGTGGATAGGGTTGTCCAGACTCTCATGGCATTGGACGTCTGGTAAGACCAAAGGACGTACACACACACACACACACACACACACACACACACACACACACACATATATATATATATATGTATATATATATATTAGCGGCAGGAATGATAGCAGTAGTAGTAAAGATAAAAATAATATTAGGTATCTAAAGGCCATTGTTACATGAAAGGTGTCATTTAATGTCCAGCTGTTCTTTCATGTCTGACCAAAGAAACACATCATACTATTTTACAAGATATCGACTTTCCAATACACTTCCGCACGTGAAGAATGTCGGAAAGCTGGTGGAAACCTTGCAAGATTCTCCTCCGAGGCGCAATGGAAACCAATAGCTGAGCGGTACAAAAATTACTCGATTAAACACAGTAAATTTGTCAAAGCGTGGATAGGGTTGTCCAGACTCTCATGGCATTGGACGTCTGGTAAGACCAAAGGACGTACACACACACACACACACACACACACATATATATATATATATATATATATATATATATATATATATATATATATATATATATATATATATATATATATATATTAGCGGCAGGAATGATAGCAGTAGTAGTAAAGATAAAAATGATATTAGGTATCTAAAGGCCATTGTTACATGAAAGGTGTCATTTAATATCCAGCTGTTCTTTCATGTCTGACCAAAGAAACACATCATACTATTTTACAAGATATCGACTTTCCAATACACTTCCGCTATGTTTTGCTTCTCAGAAAAGGCCATTTCTCTAATGTTGCCACTTTCCTTGTAAGGTAAAAAAAGACTATTTTACAATAATGTACTAAAAGTAGAAATGACAATGATTAAACATGGCTACAGTTGTTCCAGAAACGACAAATTTTAAGAATTGGAGGGACAACTTACAGTGCCACTAATTTCCACAACCATTTGCAATATCTTGGTTTAAAGGATTCTAGCAATCACGCCGGGCAAATTGATTTAGGGACAAGATACTGCAGCTCTTTTCAAGAATATGAAAATCGGTGTCCGGAAAATCGAAATGTTGGGCTTGGGGAGTAGAGGAGAAATTGTCTGGTAGAAGGAGTACATCGACTAGGGTTTTCGCTACTTTATACCAATTTGTCACGAATATAAGCAGGGACTTAGAGCATGTAAAGCTTTATGGATCATAACTCACTTCCGAAATTTGATTTTCCAACTGAGAGGCTTCCGGCGCAACTGTCCGAAAAGGGGCCCAGATCGAGCAAAGTAGGGTGCGTCTGTCAGAACAAGACAAGCCCGTTTCTGCATTCTGGCTACCCTCCCAAACCAGGCAACTTCCCCAGACTGCATTGTAATAATCGAAATATGGTTTGACGATGGCATTTTGGATTGCTTTATGAAAAGGGGACCACTGTACCCCCTTTCCAGTAGGCCCTAGCGTGAGAGACTCCTCTTGCAAGAGAGCAATTATCTCATAGTAAACTCAACACACACCTACAACACGAGAAGGATACAATCGCCAATGCACAAAGAAGACTAATAAACCAGCGAAATTAGCATCATTTACAGTTCCAAGATGCGCAGTTCATATTTCAATGCACATATGTAGCGCAGGCATGAATTAGATGAACATTATGCATAGCTGACTTGTAGATGACTTACAATGGCATACTAGATTTTTTTTTAAATTCTAAAATATTACTTTGCTCAATGACTTATTAGATGATTTGTGTGATTCTATGCTTTCTTGAACAGTTAAATTTCCTTTCAAAATACTTTTGGAAACCATAGTTGAAGTGTGACTGCTATTCCTACGGTTTTTGGCTATTGTGGTGCAATTTGATTGCTGATCTTGCAATTTTTGACTGCTGTTTTTGCGCTTTGAGACCTGGTGTCGGTTGTTTCTGACTGATGTTTGGCATTTGAGCCAGTGTACTTTTAAAATCTGACACTGTGTTTGATTTTAATCACTGTGTTTGCACATTCAAAATATCTTCTTTTGGAAATAATCTCAGTTTATCCCCTTTAAAACAACGTCATGCCTTTAGCTACATGTCTGAAACACATCAAATTGTATAACCATGTTTGGATTCTTGTTAATGGCCATTTTAGGCCTTGGGGGCTTTTTTGATGGATTGATGTTGGTGTTAGTGTCACTTTTTGGACTTGCATGGATGGTCATCATTGTTGAGATATTGGTTACAGCTAGTACTTTTTAAATGCTGAATTTTATTGATATTTTCAACAAATTTGGAACCAGTGCTTGCAAATTCTCTGCTGTGCTGCAGACTTTTGTACCTTTTCATGAATTGTACGGTCCTATATGCACATGAATGGTGTACCTGATCAAGCCAATTTACTGAAATAGGCCTACAGTTTCAAACATTTTTTTTGGCATTCTTGGCTTGTTTAAACTAGATATGGCTTTTTTTTTAAACCCTATGAACCTTTGGATGAACGTTTTGTACTCCTTTGAGTACAGCCGAACTATAAATTTATGTTATTTAGCTAAACATACCAAGGAACATTGCCTTTTGTCGGAATTAACTTGGATTTGTTTCATTAGGACTACGGTTTGGATATGGTAATGATACTGTCTAGTAGATTAAAATGTGCAGTAGGTATATTGCTATGCCAGCAAAAAATATATTGTTTCAATCGTGAAATCAACGAGTATGTTTACATTTCGACTGGCAAAAGTAAACAAACAAACGTTTTGCCGATATGATGGTTTATCCCATGATATTCATGTGTTGTATTACAGATCTTGGAAATCGTGTGCTTGCATACCGGCTGGATATGCTTTCGGAAATAACATAGAAACAAAAACAAAAACAAAAAACAAAAAACTAAAAACAAACAAAAAAATCCCACCGTAAAATAGACTGCGATGAAGAATTTTTAGTCGCTCCTTTCTTTGTCTATTTTGCCCAAAAAATGAGAGAACATCATACATTTTACTGTACTGCTATTCAGGAGAGCGCCTGACAGCTAATCTATGGAATCATGACGCCCCCGGCAGAGCCGGCGACTGTCTTGTTGCTAACAATGACACATCGATCTCGCGTTACCGATGGAAAGATTGGGACTGCGCAAAACCTCTTCCTTACGTATGTCAAACAGGCAAGTACACTTCAATTTAGCCCTGGTTTTTTGGTCAATTTTTTCAAAAGTGTAATCAAGGGTCCAAGCATAGGTTTTGAAATTCACCGCGCCATTGAATTAAGACTGAGTCAAAAGTTCCCCTTGGGTTGTGTTGCATTGAGTGCTAATTGTCTCACCCACACCAAGGAAAGCTGCTCATCAGGGTCATGTTATTTGAGATGTAATCTACAATCCCATTCATTTTTTTTCATTACTGTTGCAATTAGTCAAAAAAAGTTGGACCAAACGACATTCTGTCGGTTTTTGCCGGCTAAGTGGGGACGGGGTGAAATCCAAACTGTTAGGTAAGTCAACCACAAACTTTGAAGGGTTGTTCTTTTACCAGCAAAATAATAACGTTCATGCGTCTGTCATGGTGTAAAGTATACTCTGCGTGTAACTCTTATTTGAGGGTGAAGTTCAGGTAAGATGAATTGATAATATAGAACATTGGCAGTTTTCAGCATAACAAGAAGGAAACGACAGGAGTTCGGACATCCAGACCCTGTGTTTGTTATACCTTGTGACAATCGCCTGTACATGTATCGAAGTTCAGCAGCTTCTCATGGTTGACCTTTACTTGGTAGTTTGCCTTTATTTGGTTCTTGGTAGAATATAATGACAGAGAGTAATGCTTTAGAAACGTTGTTTCTTAGTGGAAGTATTGAGACTCACATAATCAAATTATCATGTATTTTTTCAGCGTATGCACCTCGAAAAAATACTGCTGGATATAAAAGTAAAGTGTTGTTTTATTTTTTTTTTACTCCGCTTATTTATCTCATTCTTGGGACGTTGCGTGACCGTCATTTTCTGCATCAGGCGGTCAATATATGCTGAACATACCATACTCCTTTTCTTCCTTTGTCCATTGACACCTTTTGCAGGTACATGCCATAAGGTGGGGGATCTGAAGCCACACCTTTGGATAACTTCTAATCACTTTTTCATATTTTTGGATTCTCTGATACTTAAGCTGCATGCTCCCAAAAATCAGACGTGTGAACATAAAATTTATATGAGATAATTGATCTGAAAACTTTTGTTTACAATAAAATGTTTAAACAGTTCCGGGCACATGGGTTTGTTTGCATGGGCATGATAATGAACCATGTCATTGTTTGCATAGTCATTAGTCCATGACCCCTGGAAACCAATTGAGCTATTGACAAGGATCACTCACAGGAAACCATTAGCCGTGGAGAGTAGAATGGTCCAGTTCAGACTAATCACTACCATTGTCCTGATTACTTTGAAATTTCTCTATGGATGTAAAAACAAATTAGCACAATCCACACCCATACCAGCCAAGTTTAGTGTTCCCAAGTTAACAAAAATCGAGATTTAAGCCACAAAATATACTTTTGTTTAATGACTTCATCACAGAGGTAAAGCTACAAGTTTATTTCACACAATAATTAAAACACAGGACAGAAGAAATGAGTATGTGTCATATTACAGCCAAAAATGCGTAAGAATTGGCAACTTTTCCTTTCAATGCGATTTTCTCGGAAATGTTTCTTGCTCAACCTCTGCAATTTGCATCTCGCCTCAAAAACGTAATAATTGCCCCATCTCATTTAAATCAACAGACATTTAAAGGAAATGTGGATGCACGGTTGGCGGAGCTGCAACACGCTCGCCTTTCACCTCTGCTGCACGGGTTCGGTGTACGGCCGGGGAAGCATGTGGAAAGAGTTCCTACCACTCTGACTGTGCACGGTGGTTTTCTCCGAGTCCTTCGGTTTCCTCCACCAAACATGCAGGTAGGAAGTATACGCCACGATCTGAGCCATGGAGAGTGATTAATATAGGCTTGGCCTGCTTCGCAATCCATGTAAAAGATATGGGTCTATACTATTTAAAGGAAAGTATCATATCCAGGAATGGTTCCCAGGATTTTTTTTCTGACAACCCCTTCCGTAACTTTTGAAACAATTTATAGAAGGAAAATGAACAACCTGTCAGGACTGAATTTAAAAATTTGTAACTTTGTATTTATGCTATTTCAGGACTAACCATTGAATTCGATCCCGGACATGGATATATATTTTGAATTTTTTATGATTTCAGCTGCGAAAAAAAAAACACTTTTGTGCGACTTCGGCGCGAAAAATGTGAAAATCCTACCGAGTCAGAAAAAAAGCTATAAATATCAAAAATTTGCAAAAAATCTCTATGGATACAAATCTGTGGATATGTAGTAATCAGAAAGTATATAGGTTTAATGAACTTGTGACAAAATTAAATGGGTAATTGCGATCCAAAGTTGCCAGTCTCATTGCGCACTAGCTTCACAGCTTCCACCTTAAGCGCGTGGTACACTTTTACAGCACTTTACAGAAACAGCTACTTCGCTTTAAACATGTCCTTATATACGCTAGATTTCCTATTTGAGATCAGATTAATTGTATATTTTCTAAACGAATATATTTGGATTAATTTATTGTGAATTATGAAATCTCTGTAAGTGTAAGAAGATTGGATTTGGATTGCTTGATTTAAAAAAAAACTTTTTTCTCAGAAAAAATAGCTCAAATACCAAAAAAATGGGATACATTATCTTCCTGTTGGAAAGGAAACAGTAGGAATCTGGCCGCAAAACTACATTTTACAATTTAGATAAGGCTTTTAGCCCAAAATTTACGGAATGTTTAAATTAAAGGTAAAATTTTGAAATTTAAGACTGAAGTAAACTGCCATAAAATTAGAAGTGCGTCTTTTTGGAGAGCGTTATGTGTTCTTTCTTTTAATACTGTGAAGTAAATCGGATTTTTATTTTTTTAAAACGCCATTATAAAGTTTGTGCAAAATTTAGGAATTTTGGTTAAAGTTAAATTACTGCAAAAGTGACACTAATATTTTATACTCATTGCCAGAATCAAATTTAATGTCATCTTTTCTTTCATCAGATAAACATTTTTTAGGATATTAAATGGTTGCCATAGCGAGAAACTAAACATCCATACATGAGAGTCCTAAAGTGTACGATGCCCTTAGAATGGCATCTTTCTATGCATTCATTTTTGCAATGTGCCTATGAAATGTAAATGTAACTGAAGGAGGTGAGTGGAGGCAGGCAAGACAATCAATGAATTATGGTTTCCATTTTTTTTTTTCATTTTTGGGGGCAGGACGAAGGAGCTAAATTGAACAGAGGATGACATTACTTAGCTTTTAGGGCATGAAATCTATCGTTGCTTACTTTGTGTGCATGTACCGTGCAGCCATGTTATATTCCGTATATTCTATATATTTTTTGTACCGTCTTTACCTTTCCGTCTTCCGGAAGCAGAGTGAGTGTATGCCTGTAGCTATATGCTGTACAACTCTTGTGAGCACAGAGCCTCTTTGTAGGTATATGATGTACGGTTGTTGTGAACGGAAACCTGTTTATCTGCTGATAAAGTCGGATCACCGTGTATAGATTAGGAATTCGGTGATGCTTTGTTAAACCAAGTGCTTTTTTCACGGACACCAAAATGCTTCTTGAGTGATGAGTACCATACCGTGGCATTAATATTACAACAATGTAGGCTACTAATACAACCCCGCATGGAGGCACCTGTACTAAGTTATGGATACAACACAAATTTGGACATAACCTCGCGAAAAAGATAGTCATACTTCTAACATTAGAGTTTTTGTTGATGATGTTCCATGCTAAATTTTTGTGAAGCTCACATTTACCCTAACAGCACCACCAACAATGACAATATATATGCACAATATACGCATTATTAGTTTAACTCTAGCATATCAAGGTAATAATACACTGTATAGTATATGAGCTAATCACTCTGATACCAAACAAGGACAAAACTGTCAAATTGTATTCTAAGATCAATGTGCTATGCAGTAGAGCATACCCGAAAACTCGAGAATAACAGTTCTGTTGAGTACTGGATTCTAAAAATACATGTACCAGAGTGGTCAATTCAATATGTTACATCAGCATCATATGACACAAAGCGCATATTGAAGAAAAGCCGATTAAGCTAAGGGAGTATTTGTTATTCAACCCAGTGAAAATCGCACCTAATTCCGCGTGCACCATAAAATGTGTCGTCATTTCAATGGCTGATATGTTAGCAATGGATGGAACTGCCAATAGGCTTACACTTCCACCAAATAAGCATTCAAGAAGATGGAACCAGTTGAGGGATAAGCAGACCCAGCGCCTCCTATCGGCAAGTAGTTGCCACCAGAAAGTGATGTCATGCAATAAGTTCCTATATGCTGGTAGCTCCGTCTGTTGGTGACATGAGATATTCGTCCGTTTTTTCAGTGCGAAGCTTATATAATCAATAGTTTAAAAGCCATATCTTTTGTTCGATTTGTTTTAGGTATCTAAATTGGCTCATTTGTACTCAATATGCTGTGTTGCATAACGAACACAAAACAAAACCATAATGTATCAAGTTTGGGTCCGAGGTACAGACTCGTGTCAAATGTGACCAAAGGCAGGGCAGAAAAATTTAATTACGTTCATTTGCATGCCAATTGAGCAGCATGAAAAATTTTTAAACTACTAGCAAACACATAGTAATATCGCTCAGGCAACAACAAAAAACAACAAAAACAATCAACCCCTAACACCACCTGTCGACTAATGTATGTATGTATGTATGTATAAATATATGTATGCATGTATGTATGTATGTATGTTTGTATGTATGTATGTATGTATGTATGTATGTATGTATGTATGTATGTATGTAAGTAATGAACCGTTGTCAGGACCAATGTTCTCTGGTACTTTATAGATCTAGTCAAATTTAGTTTCAGTCGTGGTTATCAAAACAAGTTTCCAAATGTCTACAAGTACTTCAATTTGTTTCCATGTGTCAATTTGCGATATCAAATCTCTATCTGCCGGATTAGGTCTATCCAACAATACTGAGTTTGCTGCAATATTAAAGTAGGGCGGGGGGTCCCAGCTTTGCACATATTTCCCGTGATTGTTCTGTTGCAGTTGTACCATGGTTAAAATGACACACGCTGGGTTTTGCTACGCCAATGACCTCGCTAACACCATGGTCTTTCATTTTTGCCATAAACCTGTGGGCGAAACAAACATTGCGGCCAACTGAAAATCTGATTGCGTTAACAATTTTGGCAGCATTGTTTGTGATTCGAGGTATTGAAGCCAATAGCTTTTCACATTGAGAATCAACAGTATCCTTGATGTGAGGGGAAATTTTATCTGATGTATTTCTCTCATTGATCTGTTTCAATCCTTAACAAACATACCTCACTAGCCAGTCATTATCCAAACCATGTAGGCTCACAGCAATGCAACCATTATTTGCATTGGATGTCCACGTCAGAGATGCTAACATTCAAAATACCATTTCAGGAACATTTAAGTGAGAATATCAGGGGCGGAGCATATTTAACAATTAATGTTCAAGAAATTCTTAGTTTCATTGCAGAACAAACACGTAAATTGCTCAAAATGGCATGTCTGCCAAGTATCCACTGTAATTTCCGGATAGGCAGTAGACTCGATAATTAGTTCACTCTTCTCCTTGGTGGACACATAACGTTCTTCCAGTGTGTGTTGTTGTTGTTGTTGTTGTTGTTGTTGTTGTTGTTGTTGTTGTTGTTTTGTTTTGTTTTGTTTTGTTTTTGCTTTGTTTTTTGTTTTGTTTTGATTTTGGATTGTCCGGTAGCAGGGAATCGCTTATTTTGTAAACAAAACAAAAACTTAGGCTCTGTTATCACAATGTGCGTCATTCAAGTACAACTGACTAACTGTTGCTTGTAATTTTGGCTATAATATACGATATTTATTTGTTGACTCTTTGTTTTATGGGACGTAGGGTTAGCTGGCCAACTAGTAACGTTTTAAATATGAGAGGAAGAGAGACAGCAATAAAGTAGACATAACATTGCGAGTAAAATATATCAATAACAGGAATTTGATGATGATTATATAGCACGCAGACGTGGGATTCAAAACCTTGTGAAATTATCGGAAACCCGTCACCTTTGACTGTAGTTCGAGGTTCAAATCATAGACCAGGAAATCGCACAGTTTGGGAGTAATGTGTTTGGACTCGGCTGATTTTGGGACCATGGGTTTACAATAAGTCCGAGTCAACCACATTTGCGTATTCTTCTTTGAAGTTTCCGTTATCTTTTCTTTCACCACCTCAGAATGGATGTAACTTAACTGTTTGATAAAACTGCTGGTTGATCCTGTGTATTTAAACCTCGTCTGATATATGGTACATGTTTCAGAATCTCCTTCAAGGTTGAACAAAAAAATCCACTCAAAAGAGTGTTTTGGCGTACTTGGCGATGCCATGATACATGCCAAATGGCTTTCTTTGTTTCAATGAACTTCACCCGACAATTATTTCATTAGGTGCCTCAAAATGCGTGTGATAAACCAATACGAGAGGATTGTGGAACACCCAAAATGAGACATGCTGTTTGGGGTCTGAAATTTTTCCTGGTTCCCGGGTACAAGGATTTGTCTCTAGGAACCCGATTAAGGGGTGATTTCTGGCGGGTACTCGGTCAATGCTCTGGTATGTATGTATGTTTTTATGTATGCATGTATGTATGTATGTACAATGTATGTATGTATGTATGTATGTATGTATGTATGTATGTATGTATGTATGTATGGATGGATGGATGGATGGATGGATGGATGGGTGGATGGATGTGTGTGTATGTATGCATGTATGTATGTATGTATGTATGGATGGATGGATGGATGGATGGATGGATGGATGGATGTGCCTTCACTCGTGCATGTGTGCATACAATCATTATAAAAAACGTGGGTTTGACCTGCCAACAAACGGATGTGATAAACCGTTGTGGCACAGCGGCGTCCACTTAATTTCGGATGTCTGGGATGCGAATGACATTTTCGTAGCACAGCGGGTATAATACACATTTTATGTGATTTAAGCACATGTAAATTAGTAAGACGTTTGATTGAAAGTAAATACTCATAAATATTTTTCACACCCCACGTATTTCGAATTGATTTCAACTCACCGATGTGACCCCCCCCCCCCCCCCGCCAATAAATATATCTGGGGCCTTGCATGTCCCATTATTTGAGTTAAATCAGGGATGTGTTACAGTTTTAATGGCAGGGCCCTGGTTAAATTAACGGACTATCATGATGAGGTATGCTTATGTCTTCCCGGAAAATACAACTTATATACATTTTCAAATTTGAAACAGGATCGCCTAACACTTGCATGTGCACTGTATCCAGGAAGAAATATCTGAACTTGACAACGTCTTAAATCTTGGAGACGCAGCTTTGTTGGCAAAAAAAGTACTGACTTGCCTATTCTCATTCTTAATTCATATATGTGGTCAGATATTATTTTTGCACTTGCAATTATTTATTGATTGTGCAATATTTATAGAAACTTTTTCTGTAGTATTATGCTTGTAATAAAGTTTCCTTATATAGTTGTGCTTTTTAAAAAATAGTTTACATATGTTATGTACAGATGCTCTGCGTATCAACTAAAACAGTTCTTGCGTGGAGTGCACTGCAACATGTTTATAGGTAGTACAAACAAAACGGAGACATTCAATATAAACAAGTGTTATAGCACACGAGACCAGATACCGTAGGTAAAAACGAGGGGACAAAATTAATATATGCTCATGCCCATAAAGTTGAAAAAAAATGAAACTCAGTGGATTTCGGCCCCATCGCGAACGTAATTAGTCTCCACTTTATGATGGCCAAAGTACATGAATAAATTAATATTTGAACCTTTTTCTTAGGAGGGAACAGAGTATTTCAAAGTATGGAAATTTCTTGCGCACATCATCGTCACCATCATCATCGTCGTCGTTGTCGTCGTCATCATCATCACCATCATTATCGTTGTCGTCGTCGTCATTATCATCATCATTCCATACTAAATATTGAGTTTGTTTGATAAAACTATATTCCTCGTTTGACATATAACTGTCGCATCCATGCTTATATTTATTTCTTGGTCTGCAGTTTCGAAATCTTTTTGTGAAGATTCTCTTATGCAAACCTTTGCCGATAGTCTCAAAGTCTGCTGCCTGTACAAATATTTACTGAGGGGAATATTACGAGACAATAATCTTCCTGCGCTCGTAAAGCCCAGACACTGCAGTGTCAGGGTTATTCATGTTCATACAGTTCAACGTGAACAGTGTCGGAGCCCGCGCTGTTGTCATTCTCAAATTAATGTGCGGTTCTAGATGAATAGGGAAATTGTTTTAATACTCGCCGCTTTGGTTGAGCTGGAGCTGATAAAGAACTATCGTTTTTCATGTCTTTAGGGTCAAAGACGGCAGCAACTTGGGTACATAAAATTAAAACAATTATAGGAGCCATGATATCTTGCATGGAAAGGACAGGCACCGTCCTCAGACATTAATAAACAGCGCTTTGTGCCAGTCTGCACGGCTTGTATCAACCAGTATAGATCCTCCTTATGGACAACACCAAAGACTGCAAACAAATGGTGCATGCGAGTTACAGATCTTCCGTGCAATGCTTAACACATCATGTGCAAATGTCTGTGTTGTGGATTTAGATAACATTATTCGCAGAAAAGTATTTGCCATGTAACATAATAACCCCGTACATTGAGTACAACGTATCCACCTACGCATAACCTTCCTCTTTAGCACTAGGATACTTAACTCATTTTTATGGCAAATTCGGACATTTAATTTCAATTTAATTCTAAAAACCTTTTAAAAGTCAAAACTAACCCCATGACTGGTATAAAACTAGCTTCATCCCACTAACTTTGTGTGTCTGCTTCTATTTTGTTACAGTAGATCTATATATTGGTGTGGGCGTAGCGGTTGGTTTAATTTTCATTGTCGCCATAGCTTGTGCTATCATTATCTTGACCATTCGCGGGACAAATCAGGCCAAACGTAACTCAGATGTGTCCTGTTCAAGATGCGATCTGAACCTGTGTGAGGATTCCAGGAGGGCTGATATGGATGATTGCGTACCGGCCACGCTACCCAGGAACACCGATGATGTTTCTCAAACAGCTGTTCTCCCCAAAAAACAGCCGCCGTCATGTAATGGCTGCAACGTTAACTCTAATGGTCATGCGCAGCATCAAGGAAACAGGCACTCTGACGTCAGTGACCAGGCACTGAACTACAGTGAGACCTACTGTCACCGGCCTAATGGTCCTGACCGCAGAGTAAATTACTCAAAACCGTACGGTCATCGGGTAAACATAGGTTCACTCAAAGCAAAATATCCGGGGCAAAGTTACATTGACCACATTGATGACGTTTACTCGTATGCATCAGCAAGGACAAATTTCCAACTAAAATCTGATGACCATACAGATCCTACAAATGAGTTCGCTCGTAGTAGTGACCTCATCGAAATGAAAGAAAATGATATGTATGGCGCCGAATCCGAGATAAAACACAATTATGATACCAGCATACCTGGTGGACATCTATACTTGGAAGTATGCGAAGACGATGACTATACATATGATACAAATCTTGAATCAAATATTATTTACGAACATGGAAATTCGTAGTTTCTGTCTGCTATTATTAAATTCCATCACTTATTTGTGTTGAGGATGTTCAGAACACTCACTTAAGCCAGGTAAATACAGAAAAGGCCACTGCGAAAGCCTGTCAAACTTTGTGGTAAACATCAATATCCTTTTGCCACCTCAAATTTATCAATATTTGGTCATGCACATAATTTATCATCAGAAACGAACACAAAGTATAAATTATGTAATTGTATTCTTTATGCTCAACTCTACACTGTGTTTTGGGATTTACTCGCCATGGTATTGGTCACTTTGTGATTTTCATGAGGTAAAATGGTTTAGTTTATTGACTGTAGTTCCATTTGGGAAAACTTGCTGGAAATTTAACCTCAATTTGAAGTTCCAAGTTCAAAGCCTGGGGTAGTTCAAGCACGATGACGGTGTCTTTGACTAAGGCCTCTGATGCATTGCTGATAAAACACTATGTCAGCAACGCATCTTTACAAAAACTAAATGGAGGATCAGTCAATGATCAAGAAAAGCATTCGGTGAGATGTCGGCATTTGTGTAAGATTTAGAAAAAACGACAGCAATAAATGTAGGCAAATAGATAAGTGATTAAAATGTTCGGGCAAATACGCTATCTGTCCTGAGATAATTGACGACTTTAGAGTGGATTTTATCCGACCAGTGAGACGGATTGCACCATAAATGAACGACAACGGCTATACCATCCTCAACGACATTATGAGTGCAGAGTGTGCATGAATGAGTGCCTCCAATACCGGAAGAACTATGGATTGGATTGGAAATATTTGCTGCCAAATTTGGTTTGCAACTCTCACAAAAACTATAGTTTATTTTTAATTGGTCATGATGCCATCTTTTATATTTTAGTTCTCATGGACATAGTGATGCTCTTATATTATTTGGTGAATCTACCGAATCTCTTGCTTTCGTTTTTATTGACACTGACATCCACGTAGGGTCTGCCATATGTTCCTTGACCTCGGATATGCTATTGTAATAGGCGTGCTCAGCAAAATATGGCATCTTCGACTAATTTTTCGCCGACAAAGCAATCTTCTATTATTTCTTCCTAGGTAACCAAGGTGATTTGATGAGTAAAGGGACTTTGACAACCACAATTACAGCTAAAAGTAAGTGATTAAACGCAAACACGCGACCAAAAAGATAGGGCACGTACTATAACAGTTCAGACGACTATAGCGTCATGAATGCATGTTTGCACAGTTAGTTTAAAACAGTTAACCAAAGACTGCACCGAACAGTAAGCTGATGGCTGTATGTTTAACTCCGCCAGCACACCACTGTCATTTTATTTCTCTAATGGCACATTTGACACTAAGGGATATCATTTGCATAATGGTGCAACCGAGGGGTATCCTTTCTGGTAGCACTTTGGCACAAATGTATAATATTAGCTTCTTTCCACATTTGGCATCGAGGGATACTGTTTGCCTGATAACACATTCGGCAATGAAGGGTATCATTTTTTTCTGATGACACACACGGTTGCACCATGCGTTTAATTGTTTATTTGCACTTTGGTATTACACACGATGTCAACTTTTCATTTATTTGCCAGTCGGATAATGTTTCTGCGTCACTGTTACCTTTGACTCTGCTCTCACGACATAATAATGTGCATCCCCGCAGCACTCCTTACTGCCAAGTATTTCTGTGTTGAACATAAGTAGTGCGAATTTGAGTCGTTACGATGCCCCTAGATACAGTAATTTTATAAAGACCTTTAATTCAAGTGGAAGCATAGACAAATTGTGCTTGAACTTAGGAAGTGTAAGTTTTTTGTGTGAATGGGGGGGGGGGGTTGTTTCGTGAGAAAAAATAGAAAATATATCCAAAAAAATATATATAGTTGCTAAAAGAAATAATATATTTCGGGAAAAAATAGACTATCGCAGACCAGCCGCTTACTTTGACGCGATTGGTGCGCAGGCTGCTGACACAGTCTCCTATTTAGCACAGACATTCCTTTGAGCTTATAGGGATCAGGCGATGCAAGGAACATTTTAAGAAGTAGTACAATCTGGAATAGGCTGGTTGAGCTTTTTTCCGGATCTGCAAGAAAGAATTGTGCATTTACAACTGAAAACTGCCGGAGTGTGTTTAACTTTTGGGGTAAAAGCCAACGTTGTGCTGGAAGAGATGCTAGGGGGCGAGTGTCCTGGCCACTATGTCTGCACATCTACAACTTGCTAATAAAATTTCTGTGTTAACGCAAATTTTGTCTGGTGGAGATTGAAAACATTGGATCACAGACATCATTACAGTACAACCGTTATATGACAACCTGGCACTTTGGACCGTAATATATTCAACGCCATACCAGAGAAGATAGTGAAGTTCTGAAAGATCAAATTGATCTGTCACATTTTCGATTGGCGTCCAGGTATAACTTGATTGTGATTTATAGGTTGACGGATGTTATTTTCGCCTTGTAAAAATGGCAAATGTGCGTTCAAGTAAAGGCCAAAGGCAAAACACACATTATATATAGTGTAAATTCCAAAAGAACACATCCATAAAGAGACCATTTGTGTATGAGGATCAGCAATTAACACAGTCCTTTCTTAGCTTATCTTCAACTGCATCCGCACATGGTCAGTCCGTTAAGTTGTTGTAATAGGGAGATTACACGAGTGTGTGTGTGTGTGTGTGTGTGTGAGAGAGAGAGAGAAGAGAGAGAGAGAAGAGAGAGAGAGTGTGTGTGTGTGAGAGAGAGAGAGAGAGATAGAGAGAAAGAGAGTATCAATTTGATTACGCCTTCACAGTAACGTTTGATTCGAACGACAATGTAGAATAGAAACCATCGTCACTGACTCATTTTAATGCAGATACAAAAATTCAGGTTTTGCATGTTCTAAAAGGACACGGGCACCGTGATATTTATGCATGGACAATAAAAATAAACAGGCATGCTGGTATGTACAGTTATATAAGATATTTTGCAAATGTCATTAGCTTGTAAAATAATCATAATTAAAGAAAGTAAAACACTTTAAAGAAATACATGTCTAATTCCATGTGAAATGAATAATTGTCTCGCATCTAGAGTAGCGCCACTAAACCAGTTTCACAACCAAGTTTTTGTAGCCTTATGTGGGATGGGCATTTCAAAACTTAATTAATCTTTCTGTACTGTGTGCTCACCAACAAAAACCTTCAAATGCGATGTACATGAGAAACTGGTCAGGTCAGGATACGGACACAGAGGGGTTTAATTAATTCAGTAAAAGGTGCAACATTCTAGTTGAATGCAGTGTGCATTCTTCTACAGTTTACATGTACTAGCGTTCCCTGAAAGCTGTGACATTCATTGTCTTATTCGTAAAAAAACGGCATTTGGGATTATGAACGGTGGCAATTCGGCTAAGCCATGTACATATTAGCGCTATAAGTATTCGCAAAAGGGTTAGGATTAAGCGCTGATTCGTTCTCAAATTTACCGTCATCAAAATGCTGTAAACAATTAAAACATAAAAAAGACGAAAAATAGACAACAAAAAAATACAGAAAACAAGAAGCAAAACAAAAAACAAAAAAATAAACGAAAAAAACAAAACAAAACAAACAAACAAAAAAAAAACAAACAAACAAAAACACAAAAAAACCCAAACACACAAATCAATGAACAAACAAAATGAACCATTGACAAAGGACAACGACAAAAACAAAAAACAAAAATAACACACACACAAAAAGACAATAAATAAAGTAACATGGGGACTGTTCATAATTTTTTTCATCATAAGATATGGGCATTTAAAATATTATGAAGGAAAACCTTGTGCTATATGCTGAGAAGACCGGCTATTCATGTGGCAGTCATGTGACCATACATGATGGATCTGAATTTTATCTGTTTTTATTTTTTATCAATTTACGAACTTTGCAATTACAGCACAAGTTAATTGCTGGCTGTATAACTGCTGTCTTAATATTAACTCTGAAAAAGTGAATGTACATGGCTGTACATTGTTTAATACTTGTTTTCATCTCACCATTTTGCGAAAACGCATTCAGCACAGTTTATTACTTATTCATGTATTGATTGTACGAACTGTTCTTCCCTTTGTTTTCGTTATAATTCTGATATTGTATACATGGTATAGAATTATTTTAGCAGGTATTAAGGCAGTAAAATAAATATGAGATAAAGGTGATGCCTATATTGATGAATTGAGATGTTGACGGACCGGTCCTAGAGTTGCTTTGTGTCCTGAAGTGCCTTTGTCTGCATTATTTAATGCTAAACCACGTGTATCTATCGACATTTTGGCCGTTTTTTAAATATGTACGTAATCATATTTGTAATTATAGTTTGATACTTGTTATACATACTTCTAAGAAAAGTAACACAAAAGTTTGAATGCAAGTAGGCACAAGCTCTTTACATTGTTACACCCTTTCTCCTAAGTATGTGGCCGGCAATTCGTGCAGTTAATAAAACTTCACCTTCTTTCATCGCTCGAGACATTTCATGCGCTATGAAAGATTGGACTCCGGAAACTCGAACTGATCAAACCATGCTAAAAAGAATGACTAAAATGACTGCATTTTATGTTTTGAAAATATGCAATACGCTTGCAAAATACAACCTCACAACGTGGTAAAATTACACAGACTAAGGTATGAGACTTGCTCATGGTTTTTGTCCATACACTGCTACAAATTTAACATGGATTGTTACCACAAACAAGACTCACATGGCTACGGACACAGTACCGTCAAAACATATATTTCATGGTAATTTTAGAAGGTAGTGGAAGATGACATGCCCGTGCATGAAATATGGCACAACGTATATCTTATCTCTACCATGCTGAAATGTATCCAGTGATTATCCCTTACACTTGCAACTTTTCAGAAACGACGTGTTTTATTTTACACGGTTCACCTTTGGTCATAAAGTAAAGAAGAGACTTGACTTTAGTTTTACCTCCTCAACATATCCTTATGTTTCCCCGTAGTACCAAGGAGACATTGTTTTAGCGCCTTTATCTTTTACTTGTTCAAAACTTCTGGTTCCCGTGCAGTCAGGTTTGGGGAACTCAACGAAACGTCATGAAACGTAGTAGGGTTATGTTTCTAGGTTAGATCTAAAGATTATACATATGTGACTTTCATCAAATTTTCAAGGTGAAAGGGTTAGCTATTTGAAATTGGTTTTCTTGCGATAGCCACTACAGTGCTCAATAAAGTCTGGCCTCCATATGCTTTTGCAAGTTACAGAGTTACTTCTACGATATTGGTTGCCATGCAATTACTGCTGCAGAATTATACAAACGTAATAGGATTAAGTATGTGGGGGGTGAAGCCTCAGCAAGGGTTGATCTGGGTGACCTTGACCTCATTCGTAAGGTCAAAGGGTTGCTTGTGTGATGACAGTTTTCATGTGATAACTACAGAGGTATTTAATCAAACTTGGTGAAACGTGGGCGACCTTGACCAAATTCGTAAGGTCACTGGGTCACTTGTGTGATTGGGGTTCTCGTACCACTACAACTGAATAACTTTTAAAAACCTGGTGAAACTCTGTTATATTATGTATCTGAGTGACGAAGATCTAATTCTCAAGGGTACAGGTTCACTTACGTAAATTTGTGTTTTGCTCAATAGCATTACCAGTTATCTTCTACGGAAACAAAATGTTCCACCGGGAGACATCCGATTGTGTCTTGCAAAATCAGTAACCTATAATTTACATCTCAAGTAAACCACACATAGTTAATAGAAAAGCTTGGTATCATCATAGAAACAAAAGCTGAACAGAGGAGGTATCGCAAGGTATAAACTTATGAGATGCTGCATTCAATAGGTAAGACGCAGGTGAACAAAAACAAAACAAAAATACTTAAAAGTAAAGCATCAATATTGTGACTATATCCTGATGAGGAAAGGTTACGTGAATCTATTTATTTTGTGCAGCATGACAACACTTTGATGTTCTGAATTCATGTACTAGATAAAGTATGAATGAGTCAAATATCAAGTTTATAAGTTTCATTATAAATACCGTACATTATTATTTTGTATTGACATTCGGGGGTATTACAGACGTCACCTCATGTTATGTGCCCTGTACCATAGCCGGACCTCATGGAACTTACAATTTGTTGTTTTCATCATTTGGCTGAATGTACCTTGCTACCTGTGAAAAGTCATATAAAATTGCTAGTATCATGATTTCTTTTTATTATAGTGTTCTCAAAAATTGGACTAGGTGCAAATGTTCCTCCTTTGTGATTTTGCCGGCTTGAAATAAATAGAATTAGTAGATTTTATTTCACAGATTACATTGATCTGTACAAATATAAATCATCGTGCTGTTTGAATAACAAACATTCAGTTATGGTTTTCGCCATAAAAAATAGGTAATTTGACCTCTTAGCCTATACGTAACATCATCGTTCCCCATGTCACACCAACAGAAAGGTATTCTTGCATTTTGAGTTTAATCTAATTTTTTAATTGAAAACATGAAGTTCGGAAAGATAAATGTGGTAAAACGTAAGGTTGGAGAGGTAAGTGTTCACAGCAACAACTACAGCCAAACTCATCCTGGCAACTTGTCTGAAGACGTGCTCTAAGTGAGAGGAGTAAATAATGGCTGCATTATTAAAATGGTATTGTGTGAAGCATGCTCTGGTACTGATGCCAATACGTAAGTGGTGATAATCGCACAGGAGAAACGTACTAATATATATTTTTAAATCATCTGTCTCCAGTTAAGTACAATATTTTCGTCATTACTTTTCACCACTAACTGCATATTTTAATTTTGTAGTAAAATACATTTGAAACTAATACCCAGACCTGGAATAAGATTTTCTGATATCCTGGCCTGAGTTTGTGCTTGCAAGTAGTGTTGACAAACGCATGTTGCTCACATCGTGATACATAACCTTCAGACACAATACTCAATAAAACAGATTGGAAAAACATTTCGCTACGTTTTTAACCACTCAACAATGTTATTACTCAATGCAACGACACATATCACTTATTAGGGTACTTTGACTTTATTATAAGGTCAAGGATGAAAAGCGAATACATTTTAAGAGCAGATATATCAAACATTCAATTTACTATAGTTCTCAAAAGAATGTTATGCAAGTTCTGATAAGCAATTTTTTACATCTCGTAGAAAAAGAAATGACAGTACACCTAAATGGAAAATAAAAGTTAATGTAAAATTATAAGGGTCGGTGAAAGGACGATACAATTTATCAAAGAGAAAACTAAAAGAATCAACGAACACGTGAGTGACACGTTCTTCCTCTAAAGGAAAGTTGTGGATTTTTTTCAGCTTCCCAAAGCAACGGCAACCAACCCAACTCTACGATGCCAATGCATGCTGGACGGGCAGGTAAAGTGCAAGATTCTCTTGCTTTAGTACACAACAGCATTTACATTAAATTCTAATCCCCGTTTTGGACCAATGACCTCTCAGATTTTGCCACATTGGACAACAACTTTTGGTTGTATCTTTGCCTTTGTTCACACAATTTTGTATTTGAGAGTGCCAAAGGACACGTGGCCTATCTATGTCTCTTCCCGGGGAGCATCACAGCCATCTCAGGCGTAAGATGAGGGCCTGGAATTTTATCTTGGTCTGTTCAGTTCCGATTTTTTTATGGGTCATCACATCAGTTTAGACTAAGTTAGATGAGACAGTATTTTTCTCTGCACACGACGGTTTAAGTTTAAAAAAGAACATTATTGTTCAGACAATTAAGATTAGATGACACAAGACATTACTCAAAACATTCTTGCTCATGAAATGAATTGGACTCTATTCAGAAAAGTCATTTTGTTCTCAAAATAACTCAGACTTAAGTATGACAACTAAACTGTGATCCAGAGAATAAAGCAGACTCGTGTTGCACAGAACCTTATTGTTCCAAGAATTAAGAAGGCTGTACGTCAAAAGTATACTCCATGGAGAAAAAAAGTCATTTGTCTTGGTGCAACTCCTTAACGTCATTCCTGGTTGCCACTCACAATGAAACTTCAGCTATTTTTGAGTTTCAATCGATAATTACTGATACATCAATTTATGTTTGCTGCGATTACTTTTTATTTTATCTGCTTTTGCTAAGAGTCCACGTGATTTTCATTTAAGAGAGAAAGTATCTTCTGATAATACGTGTAGTGTGTGTCTTTTTTTGCAAGTCGTAGTTGTCTGTTTACTCCACAGGTGTGTATATTGGTGCCGGCGTTGGAGCTGCCGTACTCCTTCTTATGATGGCTGTCGGTATCGTACTAATCGTGGCCTTTTTAAGAAAACGAAAAGCTGAACGGGCTCCGTCTATGAAAAATTCACGTTGTGACGTCGTCATGCAAGGTGGCCAGTTTGTGGTGGCACCAATGCTTAATAATGGCGCGGCGGCACTTAAAACACCGACGGCCAGAAGTCAAAAAGGACATACAGATATGAAAGGGCTATATGCATTGCCAAACAAGGAGAAGAAAACGGCGGACAATGTTTATTACTCAGAGGCATGTGACTACTATGGAGATAATAAAGCTGAGACGGATAATGGCGGACTGAAATACAGTCAAGCATATGGTCACAGAAACTACCCAGATCGCAAAAATGTTTACTGTGAGCCTTATGGACACACAACACATCTTGGATCCCTAACAAATGGACAAGAATCTTCTCAAGGCATAACGTTAGAGTCAGATACCATTGACATCAACTCTGAGGCTCGTGAGTACGCAACAATTGATGACGAAGTTCGACAATCTTTAGAAGATAACAGAATTAACGAAATCATGTCAGACAACAATGACACCCCAACAAAAGTGAATGAAATGCAAGATGCAGAGTCACGAGCAAATGCTGCCAAGACTAAAGATACTGATACCCTTTACGAAAACGTTACTCTGCCTCTTGAAGATGATAGTGGTGAAGACTTTACCTTGGTAGCTAATACAGTTTATGAAGCAGGAAGCAACTAATCACCTGTTTAACTTTTAAGAAATCAATCGAGCAAATCTGTAGGTTTCCAGTAGTTGTACGTACTGTACCGAACTTTATTTTTTGTCAGGATGCACTGGATTGTGATAAACAGGTGTAAACATGTGGTCAAATCCAGTTTCCTATTGGGGAAAAATAATTCGTTCAATTTGCTCTGACACCGTCTCCAAGTTCAAAGTATACAAAATATGCTTTATTCCTAATCCATGGTTATTAATAATCTTTTGGTAAGTCGAGTAATGTATGGTGAGAAAAGTTCAAGTATAGCATAGTAATGGAGAATCTGGCACTACAGAATAGACCTGTAACACACTGGTGTCAAGAAGTTTCCACTCACCAAGTTTGCTTCATGTACGTATTAAGATATTGGATATGCTCTGCGCAAATAATTTCTATGGTGGGGTCGAAATTTAAAAGCTAAAGGCCAGAGTGACTTAATTATGGTACACAACACACCCGTATGCGATGACCTATCCATACCAAGTTTGGTATCCGTATTACGAAGATTTTCTGCGAATATTTTCAAAAATCCAGTGTTACCCAAATCGTCCAGTAGGTTTGTTAAAAGATGCCAAAAAAGGGATATCCTTTCGTTCTGCGTTGCAGAAAATCAAAGGACTATTTGGTGAATTTCATGTGTCGTAACTATACACGGTCTTGCAAATATCTAGAAATCTATAGGCAAAATAGTCTGCATCGTTAGAACTGGGATGCTACTCAACCAATGTGAAAACGTACAAATGTAGTTTGCTCTCAAACCATCGACGGAATGTACAGTGGTTAGGTTTGTATCTGAATGATTCAGTATTTCAAAGTTTAGTGATTTACAAATTTTTAATTAGGTATTCGCTTGTTTTCGAGGAAATCTTTAAAAAGCCCTCTATAAAGGAAAAAACCCTACCAATTTCTTCACAAAAGCATAACAACACCTACGCCAACCTCATATCTGTTTTTTTTTTGGGGGGGGGTGATTTTCTATTCACTTTTTCAATGGATGTTTTGTGTTCTCAGGTGATTTTTTACATCTTGAAGACCACCGACTTAATTCTTTTCATGATATGGCTGTTCCTTTTCTTTGGATGTAGCAAGTTTGGCCTGTATGTAGAACTACAAGTATTTTCTCATTTATTACCAATATTTGAAATAACTTAGTAAGAGTAGGTATACATTGATAGCTCGACTTCCCGTTTTGTACAAGAAAGCGCAAAAACACTTGTTAGCATTTGGTTTTTAACATAACCTTTGAGGGGATCGTATTCAGGTGCGTCAAGGATGTACTTGGGATGAATCTCTTTTAATTTTTGTGCACTTGGTCATACTCCAGTGATCTCTACTTTTGTTCACAGGTGGTAAATAACTATAAAAAAGGAATCTTTGATGTAATGGCACGGCCAATTTTATTTCAAGACGACACAGGAACACTGTTGGGGCTCCTAGGTATCGGTTTTTAGCCGATCGCGTTTTGATTGTGTTTCCAATGGGTTCCTTGTTGCATGGAACCAACGAAACCATGACAACAAGATCAAGGTTTGGTACTGTGATGCCCCTTCAGGCACATGTGGATGTTTGTTTTCATGGTCCTGGCTGACATATATACAGATAGTACGAGTAATATTCTGTGTAGTGGTATCGAGTTAAAATCTTAACCTGCCTGGTATTCGCCATGCACACGGCATGGTACCGCAAGTCTCTCTGTAAAAGGATTAATTAGAGGGAAAATAACGTGTTTCTGTTTGTGTTCCGCTGTAAACTCCCATGATATAATATTCAACACTAAAAAAAGGCTAAATATATGTTACTTGACTTAACTAAACATATGAACGTTGATCCAAAGGTAAGGTTGTATGTCATGAAATTAAATTTTGTAAAATTGCAGGCTTTGCATATAGAAAATATGCAATTTAAGATTGTATCGTGACCACTGCAAAACCGAAGAGTCACACACTATGTTTAAATCATATGTTTTATATGTTTCACGTACACGTAACTCGCTATACAAAAATATGACTCGTTCAGAACCCATTTGTGATGAAATCTGAACATGCCGCCTCACGTTATGCAGACGGCATTCTGCTATGCATCTCTGTAAAATGTTTAAAAAATTGTTTCAGCTTGTGAATCTGAGGTAACCACTCATGGTATGATATTACAATACCCAAGACCAAGACAATTAAGTATATGCTATTTGACTCAACTGCTAATATAAATATTGATCAAGTCTTGTATCGAGAAGTTTAATTTGTACAAATGAATAATTTTTATATTTTGGGCATGTGGTTGTCCCATCACTCCCGACAATGGGGACATTGCTTGACAATAGAGATCCTTTTGTGTAAGAAAATATATGATGAGACAAATTGATTACATAATCAGATGCGGCTAAAAAAAATGCTTTTCACATCTTTTAGTACTTTTTTTATATACGTAGCAACTTTGAGCTCCCTTTACAGCAGAAGAATTAAACGGGTTTACTTTGTGATATAATGACTCATTTTGTAAGTTGAGGTTCCTTATGGGAGCTTGTTTGAAGCGATCGAGCTTCACCAACAGGGAGCTGAGGTGGAAGATAATATACAATTTTATGCACAGATTTGCCATATAATGTCACCGCCTCACTCAGATTCGTAGTCTTTTGTGACACGATGTGGGGCTCTACACAAAAGACAACGGTCTATGTAGTTTTAGCAAGCCAGGGTAACCAACTTTGTTAATGTGATACTGATCATTACTGATGGCATGTATGTATGTATGTATGTATGTATGTATGTATGTATGTATGTATGTATGTATGTATGTATGTATGTGTGCGTGCGTGCGTGTGTGCGTGCGTGCGTGCGTGCGTATGTATGTATGTATGTATGTATCTATGTATGTATGTATGTATGCATGTATGTATGTATGCATGCATGCATGCATGTGTGTGGGTGGGTGGCAGGGCGGGGGGAATTTTGTAAATGTGAACTTGAGGTCTGAAATTAAACTGTCGGATTTTATTCACAGCTCTAGCGATTTTTATTTCAACTGTTTCAACATATATAGTTAAAATGCCGTTGCGGTGGAAGTACAGTATAGCAGTACTAAAGTCAACTGACAGTCGGACTAAAACAATGCAATAAAGATATTTTTGTCATCAAAAGTGAAGAGTGGTGGAAATTACAGTTTGCTTGCTCGACAATAACTTTAATTTTTAGGTCGTATACTACACAATGGTCACCATTGGCTTTATCACTTAAAAAACAAACTTGAGTAACGACTCCTTCATTTTATCAACCACTTCCTTGTCAATTTCAATACTGAATGAAACTGGGACTGCAATAGCGTATTGTCCATTTGACAGAAAGTTTCAAAACACGTTAAATAAAGCACCCAGATACAGCTCCAGCGGCTCGCAACGGACATAGCATATTATATACTACTTCCACGCGCAGAATCTAGATCATGTGTTCAAACATATCTTTGGGGTTAATGTCAAATATTCTAGCTGCCTTCCAAAATACCAAACAAAAACAAAAACAAAAACAAAAAAACACAAAAACAAAAAACAAACCACACAAAAACAAGCAACATAAAAAAAAGCAAAAAAAAAAAAAAAACGAAAAAACAAAACAAAAACAAAACACACACACACACACACACACACAAAAATAAAATAGAATAAAATGAACAAAAACAAAAACAAAAAGCACGATACAGCTTTTTTACCTGGTTTCCCATCCAGCACATTTCAGCGAAGAAAGTTAGTGTCAGATTTACCGATAAACTATAAGCATCAGAACTAATACTCTTTGGTTCGCAACAGAAAATTATAGTTACCCTATCAAAAGGTATACGTCGGTGCTTTTCAGACCATGTAAACAAAACATGGCAGCTCTTTTGCAAGGGAATTAAAACTGATTTACCAGGATTTGGCCGCAGATTGATCAAGCAACGAGTTTTCAGCTCAGCTGACTTGTCGGCCACCCGGCGTTCTTCAGAATGTTCGTCCACAATTCATCTTTTCGAACCACCCGCCTCAAATTTGGTACGGATCAATCTTGGCTGTGTCTTTATCAACTTTTTTAAATGGTCACACTCTAGTGTTAAATTGCATAGCAACACTTTTACCAGTTTTTCCGGAGTTAACACGGTATAAGTATGTAATTTAGTATTTAGAAACAGAAAAAAATGTAAGAGAAAATTCAGTACGTGATCTGCTATGAAAAAAGGAAAATCCCCATTAGTTGTGGTTTCTATTTCTTTTGTGGCACTTGAGGTCCAAATCGACTCCCGACAATAATTAGAATGAAAAAAGTAAGAATGACCACGGTAAAAGTTAAAGTTATCTATCTATCTATCTATCTATCTATCTATCTATCTATCTATCTATCTATCTATCTATCTATCTATCTATCTATCTATCTATCTATCTATCTATCTATCTATCTGTCTGTCTGTCTGTCTGTCTGTCTGTCTGTCTGTCTGTCTGTCTGTCTGTCTGTCTATCTATCTATCTATTTATATATGTCGGTCTGTCTGTCTCTGCCTGACTTCCTGTCTGTCTGTCTGTCTGTCTGTCTGTCTGTCTATCTATCTATCTATCTATCTATCTATCTATATCTATCTGTCGGTTTCGGAGATGAGGAATTTATGGCCAAATAAAAACATGAATACGAGGGCTGTGTGAACAGCACATGCTCAGCTGACCTAGACATTCGTCACACTTGCAGCTCTGTGAACTTGGGATGGGATCAAGATAACCCATGTACTGAGCAAGTCTGACCTTTATAGAAGAACACTAACATTTGCAACATCAAGGTCCCAATCAAATAGATTTCAAGTTATAGTGAAGAGTAAAATTCACGTGTGTTGCACTGTAACCCCAGAATGGAGGTGAAGGTCACTCACGCATTGTTAAAGGATGACCTTCATAGAGAAACATTAACATTTGCAACATCAAGGCCCTAACTCCAAACAGATATCAAGTTATCAAGTGAACAGAAAAATTTATGTCAGTTGTCCTGTGTCCTTGGAAAAGAGGTCAAGGTCCAAACATCACTGGAGCATAACTATTTGCACAAAATAGGTAACCATGTATAAAAAGTACATTCCTACCAAGTTTGGCACAAATTTGGCCAAAATTATCCCATTTATAACCATCACAATTAATTCCCATGTTAAATTTTACCAATTGAAACTTTTTTCAAGATTAAAAAAAATAATAATAATAATAATAATAAAACTGGTGCGTGACCATTTTAACAAATTTGGTAGAGACCCATCCAAGGTACATTGCCACCAAGTTTCAAGTAAATCTGAGACAGATTGTTCACAGAAGTCTAAAATGTGAATTAGCATTTGAATGCCTTGAAAAGCCCAGTAACTTGCATATTAATAAGCAATAGAAAACGTGCATTTACCGATAAGTAGACAAATTATATTTTTTAAAAAAATCGTTTAAAATCGGGAATCCACAGCTTTGTTAGCTTGTGAACATCTTTGCTTGCCCCTTTCACAAGAAACGTATTTACAAAGTTTCAACTTCATCTGAGAGACAGTTCTGGATAAGAAGTGATAAGTAACGAAAAGACACAAACGTTCATAAAAAAATGAAAAAAAAATGCAGCACCACCTGGTGAAAAAATTAGGAAAAAGTAGTCCATAGGAGTGGTCTCATGTAATAGCAAAGCAATTAGGCGAGCGGTTGCGGAGAAAAAGATTTTTTAAGATTTGTCAAAAAGAACAAAAAAAAAAAGAAAAAAAAGTGCATTAAAAATCCAAAAATCACTGGAGCGTGACAATTTGAACAAACATGCTAGAAACCCAACCAAGGTGCATTGCCAAGTTTGAAGCCAATCTGAATGACGGGTTTTTGGAGAAGAAATCGAAAATGTGAATTAGCATCAGAATGCCCGTTGAATCAAAAAGTAATCAATAGGAAAGCTGCATTGACCGATAAGTACCCGAATTGAAAAAATCGTTAAAATCCACAGCAGCGCCAAATAGTGAACAAATTTGTTTGACCCTTTCACAAGGATCATATCCACCAAGTTTCAGCTTACTATGAGTGACGTTCCGGAGAAGAAGTCAAAAATAGCAAAAATTCACAAAAAACACAAAACTTTTGAAAAAAAAAATGCGGCGCCTCCTGGTCATCAAATTTAAAAACAAGGCGCCCCCGGGAGAGTTCCTGTGCGATATCAAAGCAGAGTGAACGGTTTCAGAGAAGAAGACTTTTTAAGATTTACCCCCCAAAAGAACAAACAAATTCATAAAAAAAAAAATCAAAAAATCAGTGGAGTGTGACCATTGGTAGAGACGCACCCAAGACACATCCCCACCAAGTTTGAAATAAATCTGTTTGACATTTTTGGAGGAGAAATAATTTTCACCAAACAGCATGAATGAATGACACGATGTGAAAAGATGTCTGAAGATAGCATTGGCTATAAAGGAAATGTCGAACCTGGAAAAGTGAATTCATTTACACGCCAGATATCACAGAAATATGCATTCCTAACATAATAAACCTACATACTCAATTGACCACCAGGCTTCGCAGGAATGTGTCTGCACTAAAAATGGAACTCAATTTTCAATGCTGTATAAACAGAACCTTTAGGGTAAAAATATGTTTTTGTGGGAACGTTTTTTTTATGAGAATGCTCAAGCTTTGGTGAATCCTCATTTTCGATACGGATTTTAAAAAGGACTGGGTATTTCTTAGAAAATTCCGGATACATTTTGGCAATTGAAAAGTGTTAGAGTAAATCAGTTTTTAATTGTGTTAAATCAGATAACTCGGTTTGGAGAAATATCCATGTGAAAAAAAGTTTTAGTGCAGATACCTGTTGTTTGTAGTCCGGATTCAAAGGCTGGTTTTAGCATGTTTTATTGAAACAATGAAAGGAATATATTGTTGAAACAATCAAAAGATTACACCATCTATTGACTACCATTTTAGCATTGAAATAATTTTCTTATTACACTTGTTAAAGATTGCGTTGGGGGCTAGAAATACCAAATTTGGACATGTGATAAACAGCATGTATGTCTACCAAAATGTCCAAAAATCTCAAATGAACGATTATCGAAAAACAGGTTGGACATTACCTTAATTATTCTCAGGTATTAACATGAAATACAAGAAGAAAAAAAACATAACGCAAATGATCCCGCCTGGCTCTTAAAAATACAAACAAACAAACAAACAAACAAAAATGCAATTTAAGCTATATTCCTATTATCGTGCCTTTCATGGATTTGTATCATGAAGTAAATATTCCAGTTAACAAAGATTACATCAACTTGTCCTAAGTTTGGCAACATAGTAGATGTTCATAAAGAGGACTTTTTTCCAGGATTTTGACATCCGTGTCCTTTTTTTTTTTTTTTTTTTTTTTTTTTTTTTTTTTTTAGTTTTGGAAATTGGCACACCATTGATGTCAGTACCATCAATAACAGATACGTGGAAGCAACCGGTGACAATTTTATGCAGCTCGGTGCGTTTGCCAGAATATTGTATAAACTTTTACCCAAAGTACAACGCAAACGTGAAAAAAGCCATGTAAATTTCGCCGTGTTTCATGGATGGAACTGGTCTGAGGGGGCTACAACGTTTTACACAGGGAAGGCTTTGTGCTATGCAGTGACTTTTCAAAAACCACTTGAAAATATACCAAACAAGACTACTCATTTTATTTCACTCACAATGATGTGGCTTGTTATTTAAAAAAATTCAAATTTATTTGAAAAATTCTGGATTTCCGCCAAACGTTTTCTTCACCGGGGAGTAATTTGTGATACTTTTCAAGTCTTTGGAGACTCTCTGTGCGAAGGAAAAGTTGTCCGGGATAATTTGATAATGTCAACAAAACAAAAAAGTGCTATTCAGAAGGGGGAAGACAATTTGTTCCGGATTTGTTCTCAAACATGGCAGCAGATCCTACCATTCAGCGCAATTGCATATTCTTGCAGACAGTCTCAGAAAAGTGTTTATCGCATGAAGACTAAAAGCCCAGTAAGATTAACCTTTATCAAAATGTGATGCACAAAGCACATCTATGTAATGAATGAATGAATGAATGAATGAATGAATGAATGAATCAATCGATCAATCAAATGAAAAAAGAATCAATACAAATCCAACATAAATGGCGCTTAAACCTTTTATAAAAAAACTTAGTAGAGACCCGCATCAAGATACATTCCCACCAAGTTAGAAGTGGATCTGACTAAAGCTTTAGTCAGATCCACTTCTAAAGTCGAAAACATAGTTGTGGGCAGGCGACGGACTGTTGACAGACGCAGACCCATCTTAATAGATCAGCTGACTGGCAAGTCCAAATAAATTCTATAACTTTGACTAATGCCTGTGCTTTGCATTTTCACTCAATGAGATTTGTGTCATGGTACTTCAGGGGACAAGATTCCATAATATGAGTTTTATTGACATTTGTGCTTATTTTGGCATTACGGAATCGATGCTCGTCTGCTATGTTTTCATATATTTTAATATGAATGCAGGTATTATTGCACCTTGACGCTCCACAGAAGCTCGTCACGGTCGCTGGTGTCCCCGCTCAGGACTCAGGACAGCTTTATTCGGCCAAAAAGTTACAGTAATAAGATATAATAATCAATGAACACATTGTGTGGCCAGGGAGACTCCCATAAAGACAGAGACAACTGTCGCTCTCATGAGGCCACCCTGTACAAATTCAATAAATGTTTCATGGCGATTGTATCTGCAGAATGAAGGCGTTCTGAAGGCGCATACATACATACATACATACATACATACATACATACATACATACATACATACATACATACATACATACATACATACATACATACATACATACATACATACATCATACATACATACATACATACATACATAAATACATACATACATACATACAGACACACACATACATACATACATACATTCATACATACACGCATACAAATGACAATAAATAAATTATATATATACATATATATACATATATATGTATATATATATATATATATATATATATGTAAATTACATGTGTGTGTGTATGTGTGGAAAAGCGACCGACCGACACGAAAGACCCGAGAAAGACAAATATAAGGACGACAATTCAGAGTTATACAGCGAAGAGGCTCGACACCATAGTCGCCACCACACAGTTGTGTTGTTGCTATATTGAATACATGTACTTCTGTGACCTGATTCAATTATGCATTCAGTTAACAGCTAAAAAGCGCAAACAAACACATAACTGGGTAATTTATTAATATTACCATATTTGTTAGTTATAGCTACTCATTCACTACAGTTAGTATTTGATCTATCTAGATTGTATCTGCTTTAAAACTTTATTCCGCAGGGATTTATATTTCCGTATATGGACTGGAGGCCACCAGGGCGCCCTCTACTGGCTGACCTCTTACCCCGTATTTTACCTCTAATAATGACCAATCTTGCCTGCAAAGCAGACCAATTTCCGTGTTACTACACTTGGTCTGCCCTTCTTTGACACGATTTTATTTACAGTAAGGGAAACAGAACTATACTCTGACCCTCCCCCTAGACTGAGACACCAATCAGGAAGTTCATCATTACTGCCTAGACCAGTAACAGCCTTTGGTCCTTAGTGTACTGAAGCCTGTTACCATAGTAACCATACTCAGCCAATTAGAACCTGAGTCACTTTTCCAACGCAGAACAGTGATCTTGTCAAAGAAGGGCAGACCCCATCGGAGTAGACAAAATACGCAGCGTGGGTCTGTCTTGGAGGCAATGCCAATCACAAATTCTCCTTACGCTCTAAGCTTGGAATGATCTGGCGCGGGGTCCTCTGAGTGGGCTTTTTTATACAGTAAATAGGTAGGTGTTACTATATAAATCTATCAATCGAGTGGACAATGGGGATCATTCTGTAAGAAGAATTGTTTCTCAACGCACTGTTTTCGAAAGAAAAAACTCCTGAAGGGATGAAAAATCATTGTTTTGACTGAAAAACAGCCCCCACAGTAACTGGTAGCCAGGATCTCCTGAGCTAGATCATGGCTTGCACATTGCAGGTAAAGGTGTATGTATGCTTCTAGGAGCCAAACGTTGTCCCTCCACATTGGACAGGTCCTTCAAATAAAAGCCGGAGAAAGTATTGTGGGATCTCCACTTGCATACCGACATAGTATCATTAAATGAGTTGCTTTAGGGCATTCCAGGAGAGGACAATAGCTGTGATCTCTGAGCTCAAATCTGTTGCACGTTTTTGAGCTCTTGGACATAGTCTGCCGCAACATGGGCCAATTTAATTGCCTTAGTAACCTAGCTAGACACATTGTTCGTGCAGATTCCCAGACAATCCACGAAACCAAAGTCATTTTGTTTGGAGGTAGAAATAGGAGGTCTCCATTTTTCACTTATGGGATCTGTTCTTTTAAAGAGGAATTTTAGTGTTCAAAGTGGGCAAAGCAGTCTGTCTGGATCCTGTAGATCCAAATAAGCAGACCGAACCCGGATGAAATGCAGTGATCGGCCTATCAGGAGCATTCGTCTCGTTCCTGAACAAAAGGACAGGTTTCAAAAATACTTCTGTGTGGTCTTCTGAGCACCCTGACTTAGAATGATCAAGGGTGTAAACTGCGCCGCTCCTGGCCCCCAGAAGCCAGCATGATCTTTTTGACAGATAATCTATGCCGAGCGAGTCCATGTTCTTAGATTCGAAAACAGGACAGCGGCTTCTGGTGAGAGCCACTGAAAGGTCCCATTGCATCTTACTAGTCTTGAAAAAAAAATCTTTAAAAGCCGAAATAGTACCATGCTTGAGTTTACATGGGCGCCTTTCATACCTAAAAGGGAAGAGATTGCCGAACTATAGCCAGCTGTGGTAGAAACTGTCAGGCTTTTGTCAAAGTGGCACACAGAAAATGTTGTCTGTGAATAGAGGTATTCTAAGGGTCTACTTTAGGTTTTTGTTTCGAACACCACACGATGAACTTGGACCACTTGGAATAATACCTTTTTTAGGAAGTGGCACAATGTTTGCTTATTTGCAACTCAGACCACCACTTTTTATGATGATCTGCCATTTCCAGGCTCTTCGATGACAGTTGCCAAGCATGAAGAAGAAGAGAAGCCAGATTTTGGTGAAATATATCTGTCTTCAGATGTTGCAATGGAGACGGCCATGTCGGGAGACCTCAAAAAGGCCCCAGACTGAGTTCCAGCATCTTTACAACCCATGTCGTCATGGACCATCAAGGGGCCGTCAGAAGGTTAGGGCCACCTTTTTCCGTCCTGCCCTTATTTTATTTTATCCATTCACTAAATAATATTAATGAGGCACTTCTGCTTAGCAGATGTATCCATAAAATTGGGCATAAAACACCAGTAACTAAAATAAGTCCAACAAGGTGTATATTTTGAAAAAAGTACATCAAGTGGAACATTGTGTATTGTCATTGTTATTTGTGCTACTTGTCTTTTGTTTATACAACAATTGCATAAAGGGAACATATACTTTTATTATTTTTTCAGTTAGTAATTGATATATCTGTTTAAATATTTATATCAAACTTGGAAATTCTTTTGGCAAAATAAACTGAAAGATGTGAAAACAAAAATAATGAAAAGGCTGACAGTCCCAGAAATTCTTGTCGCAAAATAAACTATAAGAAGAGAATACAAAAAGTGTTAAAAGGCTTGATTGAAGTGGAAGTATGACAGTCCTAGAAACCAACAAAGCAAAATTTGCAAACAGTGAAGCATGCTTTTTGTATTCTACCTTATACTTTGTTTTGCCACAAGAATTTCAAAATTAGAATGAAAAATAAGGAAGTTGAATCCATTTCAAACTGAGAAATTAGGAAAATTGTATGTTCACTTTGCGCAATAGCTGTATAAACATAAGACAAGTTACATATGTGGCAATAAAAATACCCAGTTTTCAACTTTATGTACTTTGCAATTAATATACTGTATTGGACTTAATTTTAGTTTATTGTGTTTTATGGCAAATTTTGTTAACACCTCTGCTATAAAGCAGAAGTATATCCGTTAGGGTGTATTGTGCCATAAATGCGAGGTTAAGCGTGCATGCTTAAATTCGCGTGCCTTTTTATACATTTCACTTGCATTAAACAAAATACGCACGTGTGCTAATGTTTATTGCAGGCCTTGACCAAAATAAGCATCCATATATGTTTAATGACACACGTTAGAAATGTGGTACTTGTGGCACTGATCCCGTCACACGTTTTAAACAAAATGAGCACATGTGCTATTATTTTATTACATGGGTTAGGCAAAATAGCCGAGGCGTTCTATTATTTATCACACGCATCAAACAAAATTATATCATTTTTATAAACATATATATTTAACTGGATTGCCTAGAAAGTACAAGATACTTATGTGGAGGCTCCCCAGACGCACAAACAATATAGAGTCAATGTACAAGATACACAGGACTAGTACAGGAAAGGGAGAGAGAAAAGAAATCGTAGGAAGGAACTTGGGCCCTTTTTCAATTGGGACTTAAATACAACATAATAATATGAACAAATCAAATGGGTAGTCATACGAGCTATAGATCCAACTTATTGCTGATCAAAAAGTAAAAATTTTATGAAAAACCAAGATTAGAAGTGGAACCTTCTGGTTTCCAAGATAAAACTTGGAACACTACAATATATATCTTGATTCATTTTAACCGTTAGATCTGACATGCCATTTAACATAATGTCGGCCAGGTGTCCCTTTCCCATTTCGACCATTAGGACTATGTGTTCGCATGGTGCGTCATTCATGACACTTAACAAAAGTTGTGTACAAGGCTCAGAGTATAAGTTACATAAACTAAGAAATGTATTGGATCCTTGAAAGTGTGACCACAGTAATATTAGGATGATGATGCAATATTGATTTGGAGTAGCTGAGAGTTTAAACATTCATGTCTTAAGCATATCCGAGCGTGACAAATGTTAGCGAATTGATCGCTATCAGAATTGTATGGTGGAGCTCTGTCGGTCAAAAATGAAGTTTGTTGCTATAACAGAATAAATTTGGAAAGGAATTAAGCATTTCGAGTGTCATCAGTTAGTCCATTCCATGATCTTATAACAGAATGCAGGTACGAATCTTCAAAACGATTTGTACAATATTTGAATTGTGCTGAGAGGTGAGAAGTGTGTAGCCTGTGGCTACAAATATTACTTGTACTCGAGGGCGCTAAATTTGACAGGTATCTACGGCTTATTCTATGGAACATTTTGTAGTAGGAAACTAGTTAAAAAAGACATTATGGCGTTTTTTCTAAGGTTTGCCAACCTAATTCCCCCATTAGTCTGTCCAGTGAGGTATAGCATTGGGAGCTCATGCAAATTCTAGTGCCTTCATACTGCACAGACGGCAATAGGTCCCGGAGACCTTGGTTTCAATTTTGTAACAGTACACATCCATATTCTAATTATGGACAGAACATACTTGAGTATAATTTGCATAGAGTATTTCTGGACACTTTAATGTCTTTTCAAGATAACAAGTCGTTCAATGGCTTTGTTGATGATTCTTTCGATATGAGCATTCTCGCCAAGTCAGAAGAAAGGAATATCCCAAGATGTGCATGCTGGTTGTTTCTTGTATGACCGTACCATCTAGGAGTACAGCAGGGTGCTCAATTTATTGTGTTTAGTTGAAAAGATTCATGAAAGAGATCTTGCTGCGTTAAAAAGGACATGCCAGAAGTGACCCCATTGGTATACTTATGTAAGATCATTGTTCATACACCCTACTGAAATAGCAGGGTTGTTCTCAATTTCAATGATACTGGTATCATCTGCCAATAGTCCTATGTCGATGGAGACGTTGACTAGACTCCTTCTGAATTTGCAATTGGTCGAGTTACTCCCATGTCAATGGATAGACTTCCTGTTAAATCATCATCATCATCATCATCATCATCATCATCATCATCATCATCATCATCAGCAGCAGCAGCAGCAGCAGCAGCAGCAGCAGCAGCAGCATCGTCGTCGTCGTCGTCGTCGTCGTTGTCGTCGTCGTTGTCGTCGTCGTCGTCGTCTTTGTCATCTTCATTTGGCTGTAACCTGCGTCACGTTGGTTCGGGTTCAAACATGTTATATACAACAAACGTATAATTACAGTGGTGAGCTAGTATTCCATTATAGAATTAGCTTCAATCGGCAAAAAGGACAATATGCTGTAAGCAACTCCTCCTGTCCAAGAAACTAAAACAACACAAAATATAACTTCAAAAGAGAAATGTATATTCACTGGCATAATAAAAAGCTGGGACCCATACTGTTGTACCTTGATTACAGTGCCATAGCAAATCCACATCCATGGCAATACATGGCACCGAAGGCAGCTTTTGAAGCAGCAGTAATCCTTCTGCTGCACTTAAATCTCATTTACTTACCATACATATCAAATAAAACATTAATGAGTGATTCATAATTTGTTTCAGTATGCGAGCAGTACAGTCTATGCTAGTATTTATTCATTACAGATTATTCAAAGAGCAGAGTATGTACAGTATAAAATCGTTGATCAGGAATAAAACATATTTAGTAAATATTAAATTTGATGAAAATACAGATCTAAGTGATTATATTGATTACATTTAATTTTCTTTCAATTACCAATATGTAACTGCATTTGCCCAGTCTTCATGCCTCCATACCACAGTCCATTTTATCATGACAAAGGGAGTTTTGCACAATCACTGCCTTGGAAACACAGAGATTTGCTCGATTGATTTCTTGAAAATGAACGAAGTGATCAATTGGTCCCTGTTTTAAACACTATTGGCTGTTATTTCGATGTATTCACTACTGTCGTCTTCCAGAGGCAAATTTGTCCGTCCTTGAGTAAAGTTTTCGTAATAAGCCTGCACATCTTTATTCGTGACAGGATTTGCCCTTGACTGAGACTTGCCCACTTCAGCGTCGTTTCCTCCATAGTTTTCATATGCCTCTGAGTAGTTAGCATTGTCCACCATTTTGTTCTCGTTTTTCAGCGTTGTATATAATCCTTGTGCATTTGTACCCTCCTTCAGGCTCTCGTAAGTGGATGTTTCCAGTGAGGTTGCATCATTATTAACCACTGTCGCCCCGACAAACTGACCGTCTTGCATGTTAGTATCACGCCGTGAACCTGTTATAGACGGAGTGCGTTCAGCTTTTCGTTTGCGCCGAAAGACCACGATAAGTACGATACCAACAACAAGGGCAAGAAGGAATAGGGAGACCCCAGCCCCAGCACCAATGTATACACCTGTGGAGTAAATAGACAATAGGCACTTCTAAAAGACGCACAATACATGCATAAAACAAAGATAATTTGTCTGTTGAGGCCCGTCACGTGAACCCTTGAAGTAAAAGCAGGCATAATTAAGAGTGATTTTGAAAAATCAGTATATTGCTAACAACCAAGATGAACTCAAAGTGGTTAAATATGAAATTACGAGGTAAAAAATGGAACAACAGAAAGGGTGCATACTGAAACAAAATTAATGTCTTTTGTTACTTTTTTGGAAACATTGTTCCTTATTCTCGGAGCCATGATGTCTTGTCTAACACGAGTCTGACTGGAGTGTTTTTTATTTATTTTCAAAACAACAATGACGTCTGTATCTTGAATCTGAGTTGCGCTCACAACAGAAAAGTCTGTTGGTTTTAAACAGAACTGATGAAAAGATCTGTACATGTAATCCTGATAGTGGTTTTTATTGGATTCTCATTGTGTTCCAATGTGTATCATGCTACAACTGGAGTAGATCATCTATTGGTAAAGAGCCAATCGACTGATATGAATGTTTTAAAGTTGAGATAAAGTTGAAATTACTTTGCTTTTTATGTAATTGATATGAATATGTTTTTCATGTGTAAGTCCTATTTTAATCCGCATAGCTCGTATGACAGCGGTAGGCTTGTGACCGTAGTGCGAGTGTTTCCATATTTTTTGTTATCTGTATACTTTTGTATATACTTCCCTCTGATCAGATAACATTTTTGAAATCCTGAATTTCTTATGAAGATGTTCATCTGTACTTTGATAGTTATTTGTGTCTTTATATTTCTTTCACAACGTACGGAGATACATAGACTTATATAAGATTACAGGCTGCCATTTTATTCCTGCAATGGCGGAGTCATGTGAGCAGATACAGGAAGGCCAGTTTTGCTTTGGTATTTACAAATAAAAAATAATAATAATCGTCTGAAGAAAGACAATGACACTAACGGGCCTCAAAACTGATTCGACGCTACGATATCCGAGTGGACACTGGTTAAAAATGGGGATGGAAATTATCAATAAACGTTGTAAAACATACAAGCAGGAAAACCATGCACTTTACCTGCCTCCCCAGCATGCACTGGCCGTGTGGAGTTGGGTTGATTGGTTTTGCTTTGAGAAGCTGCAAATGAACCACAATGTTTCTTCAGAGGATCAAAGTGTCCCTAATTTGTTTGCTGTCTCTTTTGCCTATTTTCTTCAATAAAACTTTTCGTCTTTTCGCAGATTCTCATAATTTGATGTTAAACATAAATATTCGTTTCAGATCTATTTGCATTACTGTCCCCCCCCCCCCGTATTTTTTAAATAATTCTAATGTGTACCAAAACTTTCGTACTTTCCCCAGCATTAATATCTTAGTGAATGGAATGTGCATTTATATGGTCTTAAAATGTATTGCAAGAATACGAAAATCTACTAAAACTTGGTTGATTTGTCACAAAACGTATTTCAGTGAACGGACTGTAGAAATAGCATTTTTTTATATTTATACCATAAATTCTAATCTCTACCAAAAGTTTTTGTCAGCATGTGGTTTTTTTGTTAATGGAATGTGGACATATCTGGTTTTTAAATATATTCACTTTGCACATATTGTTATATCATATAGGGACGTGACACACTATCTGGTGATATGTGTGATATGCGTCGTGAAATCCATACAGCAGGGTAAATAAGCATAAGCGTTTAATTTTACAATAGACCATGGGATTTTCAGAACATATATATCAGAAAGTAACACACAGCAAGATACATTAACATAGACCATTGTCAAACACACGGACAGGCTGGAGTGTTTTGCCTGTATGATTACTTATGCCTGTATAATAAATCACAATTTGCATACGTTTATTTGGTTAAAGTATTGCTTAGTTTCAAAAGCTGTGTCAAACTTTCTTTTTGTATGGACTGATTGGTTTTGGGCCCCAGAAGCAAACCATTCACAGCGTATGAAATATTGCGAGGGACACAAGATTGCACAGTTTCACTGGCTGGACAAATCACTGATCACAAAAGTAGAATGGTTGCTCGAATGTACATTGCTTGTGTCTGATTTTATTCAAACTTACCTACACTTGTACCGAAAATAATTCATTTATAAAAACTATTCACAAAAATATATTAAAAATATACAAACAAAATCATGGTCCTGAACGGCATTTAGATGCTGGATTTTTCATGTCCCTGGGATTTTTCATGTCCCTAGGAGCCGTCAGTAACACAGAAATCAGATAGCGCGCTCCTATTGCCCACCAATTACCTAATTTTGTGATACTTGTACTTTGTTACATTACTGTAATATTTGGCATGACTTTGCATTCTTTGAGGTAGGTGTAAACAAATGCACATGTTGAAAAAAACTAAATCACTTTTTTTTTCTGGATTTGTTACCCCAATATTGCTGCCACAAAACATCTTGAAGTAGAATTAAAAAAAATAATGTCATCAATGTGATGAACGGACCTGGATATTTAACACGTAAATGAATGGGGATGAGGTTCATGGTCTAAGTCCTAAAGCAAAATCATCATCGCCGTTGAACACGCTCAGTCTAAGTTTTACTGCCGATTAGGTCACACGTTACTGGGGATAAATGCTAATGATTTCCCATAGAAAATAACAATGGTCAAACTAAAACCCACCAAGAAACATATATCCTGAGAACTTTTTTTCTTTTTACCTTGGTAGAAGTCCTTCTGGTAATTGCTTTTAGTGTTGAAGATTCTATGGGATTGATTTCGTCAAAATAATCTATGAATTCGCTTAAAATGGAACGTTCTCACCAGCTACCTAAGAATCTTAATTGAATGAATGGGGAAAGGTCTTAGGTCACATCCTGACCATGGCTGCCCTGAGATTTCACCTTGGCTTATTTGCATTTTGTATGGCGGCCGCAGGCACCCACTACTCACTGTCTGTGTGAGAGTTCAATTAACACCTAGATGTATGAATTTACGCAGCACTGTTATCTCACATTTATTTATTCTACTGATGTTATGCTTTATAAATTAACCCATTCTATGTACAGTGTCAGGTCTTCATTGAGAACAGGATTTTGTAAAAAGGTTCACCTGAATAATAAATGGTACCTAGTGTACTCTTACGAAAGGATGGCTTCGTGGTTCAATATTGGTCTTGAACAATGTACTGTCATGTATAAATACGTTTTTGAGAGTAATTATGACAGAATGTTGTAATACAGCCAGCAATTACATTGTGCCATATCCGCAAATTCGCAAATTGGGAGAACATGAAATTTGCCATCTACAACTAGATACAACATTGATGGTCACATGACTGGCACACAAAAGCACTTGTGTTCTCCCGAGATAGCACAATGTGTCTCTGTGTAACATTTAAAATGCCAGTAGTTTGAAATAAAGAAATTTATAAGCAATCCAGTTCAATTCCCAGGTTGATAGGTTTCTATCCTGTTTTAGAAT